>JAJPUD010000013.1:680864-694873 GCA_023553655.1 Myrmecobius fasciatus | reverse complement strand
CCCTTTCCCTCCTTTAAAATCTCTTTGGGATATAGGCCCAGTAGAAACACTGCTGGGTCAAAGGGTATGCACTGTTTGATAACTTTTTGAGCATAGCTCCAAATTGTCAGAGCTATATATTGAATTAATTCAAATATATGAGTCATTCCCCATCAAGTAAGTTGTCAAAGGAGATGAACAGGTTGTTTTCAAATGAAAATCTAGCCATATAAAAAGAAAGTGGAATTAGCTGAATAACACCTGTGCCAACATGATCACTTGTATCATTGGAACTCTATTCATAGCTTCTCTGTGCCGTTCTTAGGTACTCTAACTGAATTATTGTAATAGTCACCTATTCATTCATTCACCAATTGTAAATTATTTTGTGGTGCTGTGCTAAATTCTAGAAATAAAGAAAAATAAATTTATATTAAGAGGAAATAACATGTAATCAAAAATAAATACAAAATATATGCAAATTGAATATAAAGAAATTGGAAAATAAGAAAGGCATTAACTATGAAGATGAGGAAAGACTTCCTATAGGGAGTGACATGAACTGAATTTTGAAAGAAGTGAAGGATTCTCAGAACTGAAGGAGAAAAAGGAGTGCATTCCAGTAATGGGGACAGACTTCCAAGGCAACAGAGATAAGAGATTGAATATTATATGCAAGAAACAAGAAAAGGACCATCTAATGACATAAAATTGAAAAGCTATTACAAAATCAAAAATAAAGTCAGAAGTCTCTATAAAGATCCTTGATATCCCAAAGGACTAGATTTTACTATTCTCCTCAAAGATCTTTGGTAACTCAGAATCATCGATTTTAGGGACTTCAGAAGCCATTGGATCCAACTCATACACAAAAGAAGTTATTACTATAACACACCCAACAAATGGATGTCAAGTCTGTGACTGAAGTGCTTGAAGAATGGAGAACCCACCACTTCTCCAAGCAGCCCATTCTACTTTTGCGCAGCTCTAATTATTAAGATATCAAACCTAAATTTGTCTCTTTGCAATTTCTCTCCCATTGCTCCAGGTCCTGTCCTTTTGGGCTCTATGGAAAAATCTAATAACTTCCACATAACAATCCTTCACATAGCTAAAGATAGCTATTTTGCCCCCTTCTGAGTCTCCTCTTCTCTAGGATAAACATTCCTAGTTCCTTTGACTAATCTTCATATAACATGTTTACATGGCCTTTCACCATATTTATTTCTTTCCTTTGGATGTCCTCTAGCTTATCAGTATTCTTATTAAATTGTTGTACTCACATCTAAACAGTGTGCCAGGGAGAAGGTTCCCTAATGCCTCCAGGATAATGTACAAACTTATCAATTTGGCATTTAAAGCCCCCTACAATTTAGTTCCAGTTCCTCCTACATGTGACTCATTCACTCTATATTCTAGCCAAATCAGCCTACAAATTGTTCTTCAGGTTAAGGGTTCCATTTCTTATATCTGTGTCTTTGAACAGGCTGCCTACCGTGCCTAGGGGGCTCTGCTTTCTCACTTTTGCTTCTGAGAATATGGATTATTCCTGTAAGGCTCAGCCCAAATGCCATCTCTTGATTCTCTTAATGGGTTAGTCATTCTCCTTCCTCAAATTACTCTGTTCTTAATTGATTTATGCCTCTGTTGTAATCTCCCCCACCCCGCCCTCCAAATTGTGAGCTCTCCGAAGGCAGGGACCATTTTGTTTTTCTTTTTTCCTCCAATGCCTATCACATATCAGGCTTTTAAAAAGATATGTTGAATTGAATTGAACACATTCTTACTTTCCATTTAGGGCCAAGAACTAACCTGTCATTATATAATGAAACTAACCGCAAACTGACCCTCCTATATGCCAGCATTGCCCACCTCCCATGCAATTTATATTGTAGAATTCTTAATGCAGTTTCTGGGTCCAGTCACTGAATGCAAAACATTTTTTCTTTGTAATGAATGTGAATTTATAGTATTTTTAACCTTAAATTACCCAGTAGAAAAATTAATTTAAAACAATTTCCTTCCAGTGATGTCATTAAAAAGATTACTATCTATACATAGTATACATATCTATAAAAATATTTATAGAGGAATCAAAATAACTTTGAATACCTTTCATTAAAAAAAGTTAACATCTTTGGAGAAATTTAGAAATATGAGTTTTTTAAGAATTATCCAGCTGATCAGCATTACTATATTTAATCTCATATGCATTGCATCTATTATAAAATGTAAGATCTGAATTGCTTATTGTGCTAATAGTATTCTTTTTCCTCAAATATTCCTAGGACTCTCTTTAATCTCTTTCTTGCCTTATCACTTCCTACTTTATCTGTATATGAGTTTCATTTCTTCCAATAATGTAAGTTCCTAGAGATAATGGAGTATTTTGTTTGTGTCTTTGTATGACTAGAACGTAAGCATTTAAACAATATTCATCTATCTTTCTGTTGTTTTCTTGTATATTCCTTTTGACATTAAAAAAAAAGAATTTGGTCTTGTGAAGGCATAAAATTCATAAACACCAAATTGAAGTATTGAGAAGGATGCAAGATAGGAAGAATAAATATTTTACACTTCCGGTATAGGAAGGTGGGATGGGATGGGAATCCAAAGTAGAGGCTATAATGTATGTTAAAATTGTATCTTGTTCTAGTCCTCCTGATCATCCTCCCTCTTCTAATATGTATTTTAAATAAGTTTATAAGTAGCTAGAGCAATAGCAGGAAGTAAGATTGCAAAGGAGAATCTCAAAGTCGCATACATACAAACTGTCCCAAAGATCAAAGGAGTATAACTTACAAATCAAATCACATATTAATCAAAATTCACATTCTGGCAATATATGCTGAACCAGGGGAAGCCATCTAGACTTTGTTGTCAGGGCCTTTTAGTCCTATAATATGTAAATCCCAAACAAATTCCAGGCCTCTACAATAAAAACCAGCAGATCCCCAAATGCTGTTGTTAATGATAAGGTGATGTGAACATGTTAACTTAAAAATTTTACTGATGATTTTGAAATTATTTGGATATTTAAAGATATTTAAATTTAAACTCCAAGGTAACACAGATAAAAGCCTTAAAAAAAACCCTTAAAACCCTATAAAAACATTACCTCAAATGCCTGTATTTCTAGCCTCCAGCACTCTTCCACACCTCCATTTGGGTCCATGCTGCCTAGTGTTCCCAGCTCTAATCTAATTATGTAAGTGATACTGCCTCTCCCCTTCCTCAACCTCTTTTTCACTTGTTTGTCTTTACTATTTCATCTCCTGTCCCCAAGCTATCTGCCTTTACACCTTTTGCTCTTTGCATCTGGACTTCCTGTGATGTTTGGCACCGTAGCCTATATGGTTATTAAAGTGATTGCAACCCTGTTTCCCGTTGTCATCATGGTCTTTCTCAGCCAGAAAATCAGTCTGCCTTCAGTGCCTGCCCCCATTTCATTTCATAAACTATCAATTCAGTAACAAGTATCATGGCAAATTATTGACTATTACAGACTGAGAAGTCCATGACTGATCCCTTTTCCAATTCCAGAATTCGAAATTCCAGAATGTTAAAAAATTCATTAATCAGACAGTGGCTTCTCAAGTAAACTGCTTGAAATTAAGAGTAGGAGCTTCCAGGTTCAGATTTCCAATTTAAAACACTATACAATATGTAAGAAAATTGTCCTTTCTCCTCCCACTCTACTCTCCATATCCTCCAGTTCTCTGTTATAAAATAGAGGAAGTTTTTGGTTTGCCCCTTTATGGAAGGAATAATGAAATCAGTGGGTGTTTCTATTCTTCTCTTTTTTAAGTGATGATTCATTTCTAGCAAAGTGTCTCTGCATTTCTTGCTTTACATTGTTTCCTCATAAGAACACTCCTGAATCCATTTGCTTTGCTTTTTTATTTGATTAGATGCTTTTCTAATATACTTGTGATGAGGAATGAGTCATACAGAATACCTGCAGCTCAACATGACTCTTTTCTTGTAAGGTAGAAGATCTGGCTAAATAACTTCTAATATTCCTTCTAATTTCTAGTATTCCATAAGGCCTACCTGAAAAAAATAAATTGAAAACTACTAACTCAGAAGTCTGGAAAAGTTTTTCCTTCCAAAGGTCTAAATCCTATTCTATGAGATCTTAGATGCAAAGTATTTTGAGAAGTTAAAAGCTAAGATGTAACTTGTGGCACAGAACCCAAACTCTGGACTTACGCAGACCAGGTTCAATCTTGGACTCTCTCAGAAGTTTCTTTTTTGTTCATTTTTCTCCCTTTCAGAGTTTCATTTGGGATCCTCAGTATGTAGCTTATGTCTGTGGTATGTAGCCTAAAGGGTCCTCAGCCCTCATGCAAGCATTCTTAAGTCAGTGGTTTGCAAACTTTTGTTCTCAGTATCTTTATACTATTAAAAAAATTTTGAGGATCTGTCTAAAGAGTCTTTGTTTATGTGGACGATATTTATAAATATTTACCATATTAGAAATAAAAACTAATTTTGAGTTTATTGACTCTGAAAGGAGGGAGACCCCTCAGGATTCTCTGGATCACACTTTTGAGAACTACTGCTCAAAGTAATGCACATCAGATTAAAGATAGCTGGTATTTTAACCTTGCTCAAGATGTGAAATAATATAAGGTACTCACTACCTCATAAGTAGCAGATTCAATCCTCTTTTCTCCTGGGTCCCATCTATCACTCTAGGGACCTACAAAGGGTGCTAACCTTTTGATACTTACCCTATGGATGTATGTTTTTCTCAGATTGAAAACAAAAATGGATTTACCAAGAGACATTGCACCTGTTCTCATCAGACTTGCACAAACTAAATAACTTCTGGTGATATTGGAGGAAAAAATACCGATTTTAGTTTCTTCATGTTGTAGTTCAATCTCTTATTACTTCTCCAATTTGTCACTCTCATATCAAATGAGATAATTTTTTGGAAAGCACTTTGCACAGTCCTTAGTATATAATAGGCACTTAATAAATGCTTATTCCCTTCCTATTCCTTTTCCCTTTCTAGAGTATGGGGCCCAGAACACGCCTAGAATTTGGTACACCCAATTAAAATCTTTCTTCTATCCAGAATGCTGGTTGAGTCATGATATTCCATTTTCTCCTAGTGGTATGTGGTTAAGAAGTTTGGCTGCTGCCTCTTGAACTATATGGATGAGAACACATAAAATTGCAATGTTGTTCGACTTCTGCCAATTTGAGGCTACTTTGAGCAGCTTCCAGAGGAAGGCTGTATAGAAACACACAGTCTCTCTTTCCCCAAGGCCCTCTGTACCTTAGATATAGCTCTGTTGGTGTTCTTTTTCTTCCTATAGATTTTCTTACTGTTTTTCTTTCTGACCAAAGCCTTTTAATTGCCTTTTATGGGCCGAAGATAAAAGGGCAATTCTGTCACCAATTGAGTTCCTAGAGGCTAGCAGCTGTTACAATTTTCAGGATTCTAAGAGTAACTCGGAGACTGGACTCCTAATCCCTTTTTTCACAAGTCCCTACTGGTATGCTTCCTACTGATAATCAGCATTTGACTCAATTAGTTTTTAGCAAAGGCATTGATTTATAACATGGCACTTCATATGTAGGATACCTGCTCTGTCCTGGAATATTCTTACTGAACCAAGAGATCTCTCTACTTTCTTAAAGAGTAATTAGTATGGAAACTGAGTGGATGCCTATCAGTTGGGGAATGGCTAAATAATGTGGTATATGAATGTTATGAAATATTATTGTTCTATAAGAAATGACCAGCAGGATGATTTCAGAAAGACCTGGAGAGACTTATATGAACTGATACTAAGTAAAGTGAGTAGAACCAGGAAATTATTGTACACGGCAACAGCAAGATTATATGACAATCAATTCTGATAGACATGGCTCTTTTCAACATGAGATGATTCAGTCCAGTTCCAATGTCTTGTGATGAGAGAGCCATCTATACCCAGAGAGAAGACTATGGAGACTGAGTGTGGATCATAACACAGTATTTTTACTCTTTTTGTTGTTATTTGCTTGCATTTTGTTTTTTGTTTCTTATTTTTTTCCTTTTTGATCTGATTTTTCTTGTGCAGCATGATAATTGTAGAAAGATTTAATATATAAATATTGACAATATTAAGTAATATTAACATTAATTATTATTGTATAATTAATATAATACATAATATTCATCATTATATAATTAATATATGTAATATTTTAAAATATACTTAATATAACTTATACTATTATATGACATAAAATGTATATAACATTTATATTTTATAATATAATATACATGTATAAATATATGTAAAATAATTATATAAATAATAAATATTTAACATAAAATAATTATAGAAGAATTACACGTGTTTAACATTTATTAAATTATTTGCCATCTAGGGGTAGAGGTGAGGGGAAGGGAGAGAAAAAATTTGGAACATAAGGTTTTTCAAGGGTGAATGTTGAAAATTATGCATATGTTTCAAAAATAAAAAGCTTTAATAAAAAAACAAAACTTAAAAAAGTAGTTAATGTATAACTCCACCCATTTTATAGGCAGATGCAACAACTCAAACGTAGATTTATCACCCTGTAATCTCAAACGCTTCTGTTTCATTGTAGAATAGTTTTTGATGCAAAGAATCATTATATTGTTACTGTCTACACTATGAATTTTAACATTGCATCTTCAAAATCATCTTCTCATTGACCATCATTTTAAAGAAGTATCTAAAGCTAATCTAGGTCTATTTGTATCTTCCAGTTTCCTAAATTTACTTTCCTGATCAACACACTACATTTGTTATTATATGAAACAAAAAGACATTTTAGGTTTTTATGCTATTTTTGTATTTTTAAATTCTTTAGTCTCTCCTTAGAGAATTTTTTTTTTAGCTGAGGCAATTGGGATTAAGTGACTTGCCCAGGGTCACACAGCTAGAAAGTGTTAAGTGTCTGAGGTCAAATTTGAACTCTGGTCTTCCTTACTTCGGAGCTGGTGCTCTATCCACTGCCCCACCTAGCTGCCCTGCTCCTTAAAGAATTTTCTAGTTAAAATTGCATTTTTTTATTATATCAGTGTTTATCCCTTGATTTGTACTTTTTTCTATTCCTTCTCATCCATTCCTTATCATTTAATGCTATTACCTAGAACTGAAGCATACAGACAAGAAGGGAAAGTCATTGTGAGGCCCTAAAAATCCTTTACAAGGGCACAGACTACTATATTAGATTGCAATTGTTTATCAGAATTATAGGTTAAAACATTACAAATTTAGGTCTGAGTGATGCTGAGAATACTGCCTTATTTTAATTGCTTACAGATTATATTTAAGAATCAATTCGTGTGCTAAAAATATTGTTTTGTTCAAAAGAAAGGTATCTGTTTTTTCTCAGTAATGTTAAATTAAATATATTAGAAAAGATTTATTCTCTGTTTTTTATCAGAGCTTCCAGGGTAGCCAAAAGAGGATAAGCAATTGCATTAAAACATCATAACATAATTGAAATTAGCAGCCAGAAATAGTTGGTGGTTCTCAGAGTAGATAGAAAACACAAATGAATTCTCTTTGTGAAAGAACATTGAGAAAATAAAATTTTGATCTTGAAATTTCTCATTTAAAACACTCCTAAATGCTTATATCTTTTTTTTTTAACCACAGAAAATCACTGGGCATATCAAAGCTTATAGAGGACATAGGGAGACCCTATTTCCCAGAGAGATCTTGAAGTGTCCTGGAGAAAGTGCAATTAAAACAGACACTTTGATATGTTTCTTTTGCCCTGAGTTGGAATTTGATGAAGCTACATGTGAATTAACTATCAGTAGTGTGTTAAGAAAGCCTTTTGTTAGACTTTGTTTCTGGGTTAAGATTAGATTGGCTGTAAAATTCAGATATTAGGTTTCCTGGGCTAAATAGAATCTGCCATAGAGGGAGATGATGCATGTAGATTTCAGCCAGTGCTGTTCTGACTTTGTAGCCTAGAAAATGAACAAAGAGTAGTTATCATTTATACATAAAACATACCAAAGATAAAGATGACTACAGTGCTTTTTTGGAGGGGATGGGGGGGAAGGGGGCAGGACAAAATTATTAGACTGTCAAGTCAAAGAAATGATATAGACGTAATATTCCTGGATTTTAGCAAGCATTTGAGAAAAATCTCATATTTTCGTGGACAACTTGGAGAGATACCATTAGATATGTCAGAATGGTTGAATAAATGGACCCAAAAAGGAATGATTTAGAACAATGTTAACCTAGGAACAGGCCTTTAGTAGAATGTCCAGGGAATCTGTTCTTGACTCTGTTCTGTTCTGTTCAACGTTTTTATCAGCATGGCTATAAGAAGACTTAGCATGCCTATGAAATTTGCAGACCATTGAAAAAGAGAGTTAATATGATAGATAATAGAATTAGAATCCAAAAAGATTCGACAGACTAGAACTATAAGCTAAAAACTATAAAATGTGGATCAATGCAACATTCTATTCTCAGCTTCAAATGATCAACTTCACATGTATATTACTGGAAATATATAACTATTCTAAGAGTTTAGGTGAAAAAGCACTTTGATTCTATTGAAGAGCAAGCTCAGTATCAGTAAAAACAGCAAAATATATGTATATACATATAAACACACATACATATATATGTGTATATATATATATATACACACATTCACACACACACACATATACACGTATAAAACCTTGGTTATGTTGAGAGGTATAGTGTATAGGACCAGGGAGATGACCATCTTGCTATACTCTATACCTGGAATATTTTATGTTCAGTTTGGGGCACCACATTATAGGAAGACCATTAATAAGGTGGAGAATATCAAGAAATAGGTGTCCAGAATGGTCAGGGGCCTTAAAATAATGCTGTATGAGAACTGGTCAAAGGATCTGAGAATGTTAATTTGGAGAAGAGAAGATTTGAATAGAGGGCAGAAGGAGAAGGAAGTAATAATTGTCTTCAGATCTTAAAAAGGCTGTCTCGTAGAAGAAGGATTAAGCTTGTTTTGTTTGAAGCCAGCAGGCAGATTCAGAGGCAAATTTAGGCTCAATATTAGGAAAGTCTTCCACACATTTATGGCTATTTACTAAGTTCAGTGTGCTGACTTTGAAAATAATAGATTCTGCTTTACTAAAGATCTTTAAGAAAAAAGCTAGGTAACTCCTTTGGGAGCATGTTGCAGAGCATATTCTTACATAATGTATGTATTGGACTAGATGACCTTTGAGATTGTGTAAGGATGAGTGAAACTACATTCGCTTTTACCATCTCTTTCCAGAAAGCCAGACCACTGATTTATTCTTTCAAATCTTTCACTCCTTGGTTTCTCATGTGGTCCTGTGGGATCTAGTCTCATAATCAAGCAGCCTGTCTATTGCATATTATCCTTTATGCTACCTGAATAATGCCTCTTCATTAGAAATTGAATCTAGTTTCAGATTTATGACACTCCTGATCTCCAAAGCTCTTCATTGCTATACATTTCTATGAAGCAGTTCTGCATATCTTTCCTCCATTGGGTATGTTGAATGTTGGCTTTTGCTCTTCAAATTTCAGTGTAGAATGGAATTCTGATGAATAGTTAGTTGCCTTCAACACTGGATTTAAACATTCCTGCCTTCATCTTCATGTGCATTTCTGCATTGTTTTTTTTATTAAAGCTTTTTATTTTCAAAATATATGCATGGATAATTTTTCAACATTGACTCTTGCAAAACTTTCTGTTCCAAATTTTTCCCTCCTTCCCCCGACTCCCTTCCCTAGATGGCAGGTAATCCAATACATGTTAACTATGTTAAACTACATGACAAATTCAACATATGTATACACATTTATACAGTTATCTTGCTGCATAAGAAAAATTGGATCTAGAAAGAAAAAAAAATCTGAGGAAAACAAAAGGCAAGCAAACATCAACAGAAAGCATGAAAATGCTATGTTGTGGTCCACACTCAGATCCCACAGGCCTTTCTCTGGGTGTAGATGGCTTTCTTCATCACTGGACAATTGGAACTTGTTTGAAAATTGAAAAACTTGTTTGGAACCATGTCTATCAGAATTGATCATTGTATAGTCTTATTGTTACTATGTATAATGATCTCCTGGTTCTGCTCATTTCTCTTAGCATCAGTTCGTGTAAGTCTGAAATCATCCTGTTGGTCATTTCTTACCGAACAATAATATTCCATAACATTCATATACCATAATTTATTCAGCCACTCTCCAATTGATGGGCATCCATTCAGTTTCCAGTTTCTAGCCACTACAAAAAAGGCTGCCACAAACATTTTTGCACATATGGATCCCTTTCCCTCCTTTAAGATCTCTTTGGAATATAGGCCCAGGAGAGACACTGCTGGGTCAAAGGGTATGCACAATTTGATAACTTTTTGAGCATAACAAAAATGATGTGTGGAAATATGTATACATATATTCGATTTGCCAATATTTTAACATAATTAACATGTAGTGGATATCCTGCCATCTAGGGGAGGGGTGGGGAGTAGGGGGGGAAAATTTGTAACAGAAAGCTTTGTAAAGGTTAATGTTGAAGAATTACCCATACGTATGTTATGCAAATAAAAAGTTTTAATTAAAAAAAAACAAAAAAACAAAAAACCTTTTTGAGCATAGCTCCAAATTGTTCTCCAGAATGGTTGGATCTGCTCACAGTTCCACCAACAATGTATCAGTGTCCCAGTTTCCCCACATCCACTCCAATATTCGTCATTACTTTTCCTATCATCTTAGCCAATCTGACAGGTGTGTAGTGGTATTTCAAGAGTTGTCTTAATTTGCATTTCTCTGATCAATAGTGATTTGGAGCAACTTTTCATGTGATTAGAAATAGTTTTAATTTCATCATCTGAAAATTGTCTGTTCATATCCTTTGGCCATTTATCGATTTGAAAGTGGCTTGAATTCTTATAAATATGAGTCAATTCTCTATATGTTTTAGAAATGAGGCCTGCAGTACAAACTATGAAAAGCCAGTGGGCACAAGCTCCAAAATATATAATATTAAATCATTCTCATATATAAATAATTAAAGTTGGATATTACTATAGATTTAATGACTTTCAGAAATTGTCCTGTATTAAAATTTCTTTTCCTGTAGTTTATTTTAAACAATCGATTTTTCTTTCCATTGACACAGATTCTCTATCCCTTCCCTAGAATTCTTCAAAATAATTTTTTTCTTGCTACTTAAGATGAATAAATAATTTAGAGGAATCCAATATTGAGTGGAAGGCAGAACTGATCAAACTTCTTCCAAGCCTCATTAGTGACAATTTGAAAATGTAAAGACAGACCACAACTTAGACTTCCACAAGTTTTCCAAGATTTTTGGGCTGTGGAATTCAAATCAATTCAAGAGACATTTGTAAGTCTGCTATGAGCAAGGCACTGGGCTAGGGGTGGAAATTTTCTCCCTCTTTCTCCCTTTCTATGCGTGTGTGTGTGTGTGTGTGTGTGTGTGTGTGTGTGTGTCTTTCTGTCTGTCTCTCCTTCCTCCCTTTCTTCAAATTGCTTTAATTTATTTATCTTCTAGCTGTTATGTCCCCCCAGTAGGCTGTAAATTCCTCAAGGACAAAATATGTCTCTTTTATGTCCATTTCCCTAGCACAATAGCAGAGAGGTCAAGAAGGATGAAGACTGAAAAAAGGATATCATAAATTATATCACAGGTGGCTTTAGAGAGAACAGTTTCAGTTAAGTGATGAAACCAAAAACTTAATTACAGAGGATTTGGAATCAAGTGAGAGGAAAAGAAGTAGAGGCAGTGAATATACTATAGATGACTTTTTCAATAAATATATGAGAGATATTAGAGATGGTTGGGTCAACTGAGGGTCTTTTTTTAAGGATGGGGGAAACGAGTATGTAAGCAAGTAGTGAATAGTCAGTACCCAAGAAAACACTAAAGATTAGGGATTGTATGGGGATAATAGAAGGGACAGCCTGCTAGGAAAGATAGGATGAACTTGAATCAATGGTGCATGTGGGAGAGTTTTCCTTGGTAAGGAGAAGAATCACTTCTTCATGTAAAGACTCCAAATAATCAGGAAGAAACTCAATGGAGCTACTGCCCTATTTTTTATTGTTTTTCCTAGTGCTTTGCACAAGCTATAACAGGGTTACTTATATATAGTTCTTAGGCATTACCAAAGCTAACAATTTTATGTGAGGGTCTAAATATCTCATAGCTGTGTAGACCTGATGTTCATAACAGATAGGTCATGTTTCTCTAATCTTAAACCTTTCTTGTTGCTTATAAAGTATCATCCTATCCCTATCTCCACTTTTAAAAAGCAAAAAAAAAAAAAAGATAAAAAATCATTCCTTGAAAGGTTTTCTTGGCTATATTTCTTTCTGCCTAAAAGTTACATTCAATAATAATATATTGTAAAATCCCTTCTTTCTTCTTAAATAGCTTAACTATAGCTAAATGATATTTCCACACACTGAGCATACTATAGCTTCTTGAAGGCACAGGTGAGAGTTAGGTGAATACCAAATGTGGATAAACAGCTCTAAAAAGGGCTCAGCAGCCTTCAGTTAGTCCTCCTTAAACACTTCATACAACCCAGTAAGCAATCTTAGTAATTGGGCTAAACCAGGTCTAGGGGATCTGACAGGCTTCAAACCCATTAATGAATTAGGGGGCTGACTACCCCAAGCATGTGAAGACTTCCCAGGTGGATGGACAAATGAGAACATTTTGTTCCCACAGCTGTGAAGGCAACTGAAGCAGGTGCTGAGAAGGGCTTAGAGCTCGGTCAGACTTCAGAGAAGTCAAGGTTATCTATTGTACCCCTGGGCCATTGCCAGTCATAACTTTTGCCTTGCCACTTGACTTCAATGACTCAGGAAGAGAGAGTGAATTTGATAGCTTAGTTTAGCTCTGCCTCACTTAAATCCAATTCACTTTCAGGTTAAGCTATCACCTCATAATGTCATTGGTCCTTTTTGAAAATGAAGGACAAAACTGTGCATACCCTTTGATCTAGCAGTGTCTCTACAGAGTCTGCATCTCAAAAAGATCATAAAAGAGGAAAAGGATCGACATGTGCAAAAATGTTTGTAGTAGCCTTTTTTTGTAGTAAGGAACTAGAAACTTGAGTGGATGCCATCAGCTGGGGAATGGCTAAGCATTATATGGTATATGAATGTAATGGAATATTATTGTTCTAGAAGAAATGATGAGTAGTTGATTTCAGGAAAGCCTATACAGATTTACATGAACTGATGCTGAGTGAAATGAATAGAACCAAAAGAACATTATACACAGCAACAGCAAGATTATGTGATGATCCACTGTGATGGACTTGTTTCTTTTCACCAACGAGGTGATTCAGGCCAATTTCAATAGAGTTGTAATGGAGAGAGCCATCTGCACCCAGAGAGAGAGAACTATGGGGAATGAATGTGGATCACAGCATAGTATTTCCACCTTTTTGTTGTTGTTTGCTTGCTTGTTTTTTTTTTCTCTTATTTGTTTTCCTTTGATCTAATTTTTCTTGTGCAGCATGATAAATGTGGAAATATGTTTAAAAAATGGACAAACAATAACAAGAATGGCTATGAATTCAATAAATGAAAGCATTCTAGCCATAGGAAATAGCTTGAGAAAAAACAGAGCATATATAGAAGGGGACAAATATTATGGTTTCACTGAATCATAGAACATATCCAATCATCAATTAGTTAATTAATCAAGTATTTATTTAGAACCTACTATGTTGCCCAGCTACTATGTTAGGCACTAGGGATACAAAGACAAACAAGAAACTCATCAAATAGCTTGCATTCTACCCATATAGATATGTATACATATACATATATACATATATATATATACTGTAAGTATATACAAAATACATATGCCCCTCTGAAATTCATGCCACCAGTATCAGTACAAGTTGGAAGAGTAAGCCCAGAGAAAATGCAATAGACATGACCAATACAATGCAAATTTATTGTGTTTGACTATATTTACTTGTTGCAAGGAAA
>JAJPUD010000013.1:612444-680854 GCA_023553655.1 Myrmecobius fasciatus | reverse complement strand
CAATGCAAATTTATTGTGTTTGACTATATTTACTTGTTGCAAGGAAAAATTTTTATCGAAAGGGAGAATGTTGTGTGGGAAAACAGATGATATTGATAGTGATATGAAACAAAAGAAGAAAAAAGCATCAATGAAATTTTAAAATACATAAAAGAAAACAAGGAATTTTAGAAGGGGCAAATATAAGAACAGTGTTAGCTGCTACCATGTGACATTCTTTAAAAAAAACTTTACTTGGTAAATCTAGAGTATTATCAGGAATCTTAATTTTCAGTTTTTTGTATATGTTGATGTTTGTTGATGATTGTCAAGTTCATATTTTTGAAATATATATATTTTAAAAAATAAAAATAGTAGGGATTATGGAATAGACAAAGACTGATGAAGTGACTGTGATTAGAACCACCTCCCTTGCTTATTTTTGTTTTAAAATAGACAAGTTCTCATGTGGGAAAAATGCAAGTGTAAGGACTTTCCCTTACCCTAATAAACATACATATATACACGCATACCACAAATCATGCATAACTTGGTCTCATGTTAAGCAAAATGAACACTTTCTTTTAACTACTATCATTAGCTAAATGTCATCCTGTTCTTGAACTACATTATGACTTCTTGCTGTAACTATTAAAAGTAACATAAATGAATGTAGAAAAAAATTATTAAATACATATTTTGTGCTTAGCATTTTACTAAGTACAAAAAGATAACATAGCCCTTGCCCTAAGGAAGCTTATATTCTAACAGGAGGCAATAAGGCATATGGAAAAATGGTGGCTTGGGAGCATTATTATGGTTTTTATAAGTATATATTTGTATTTACACACACATATATATACATACATATGTGTATATAAATACACACATATATGCTTGTGTTAACAGGCTTAACATCTCTTTAGTTGGTCTCAGCACCTTGAGAGGTCCAGGTCTCTACTCCTTAATGTAAGATTTTTGCCCACCTTTTTCTATTAACCCAACATGAAAGATCCTCCCAACAGATCGAAGACCTTCCCCTGATTCTTTTACTGACCACGATTAATGAAGTATGGAACATGAATTGTAATGCTATAATAGTAGCTGATATTTATGTAATAATGCTTTAAGTCTACAAAGCACCTCCTGTATGGAATACTAAGTGTCATGATAGACCATGTTTGGAAACTGATGGGAAAAACTAAAAGACCCAAATTCTTAGTAATTCTGCCTTTGGAAATGTAAGGGAAACATATAAATGATTAGTGATTATGGCCCCAGTTATAAAGAGAAAACTAACAATGGGTTGGAATCCTAGGATTGTGCAACAAACAGTCACTCTCCTGTGTGTCTCCCTCATGACTTGAACCAATGACCTCAAGGAAATGCACAGACTAATGACAAGAATGGACAAAAATTGTATCACATCAGTCAGATGCAGTCTTAAAAGACAGAACTCGGTGTGGTCTCACCCTACTAAAGTAAGACAAAGAAAGGAGATAAGGACCACTAACTCTTTCACATTCCCCTCAGTGTTACTGTTTTTATTTCAATGCTCTAAGTACTTTATTGAGAGTTCACAATGAAAACAAAAATATTATACTTTGCTGCTTGTCCAACTAACTTATCTCTCTGGTCACCCACGAAGTGTGTATTTTGGAAGGAGAAACTGCTAATGTTCATTCTCTCCCTCTTCTTGGTGTGTTCTCCATCAACTCTCTCCTAAGAGATTTTTTTAAAATGCCATTGTAATAGAAGACTTTGACTTTCCATTCTGATCCTTCAATTGCTTACTTTTTCTTGAACTACAAAGAAATACAATTCCTAGGGACCTTCATAAGACAGCTAGTCAAATCCTTGCCAGAAAGACTGTTATGCATATATTAATTCATTCAACCCTTATGACATGACTGGCTTACCTTTTCTAATTATACATATCCTTCATGTTTTTATGTTTATATTTATGCCTGTATTTCACCATCAACTTTCCAAAACTGTAATATTGCCCCTAGTCACCATTCTTCTCTCTATATGCTTTATCCTGTTAAGCTCCTTGAGGGCAAGGGCTATCTTTGCTAATTTTTTAAAATCAGTACTTTGTGCATACTTGGCACAAAATATGTGCTCAATAACTGATTTTTTTCTATATTCATTCACGCCACTTTTAATGGGCATAGCATGCTAGTTGTATCATTGGGAGAAAACCAAAGTTTAAAAAATGAACTTTTGAAGCAGGAAGAAGTTTAGATCACTAAAAGCACTTCATAGTTTCCTAGATGTGATTGATCCATATCTTTTTCTAGTCCATTCTGAATACAGAGTTCTGTTGGGTTGGGGGTAAAGTCAATGGAAAGTGACAGTGATATATATTTTGTTGTTGTTGTTGTTGTTTTCCCACATCCCCTCCATCATTTATCATTTATCTTTTTTTTGGTGATATTTTGAAAAACATCAAATTTGTTTTTTAAATATATATCTTATATAAATATAGTCATAAAGAGAGGTAATCATAAAAATAAAACAAATCATTTTAATATCATGAAATTGAAAAGCTTTTGAATGAATAAAATCAACATGAAAATAAAAAGAGAAACAATCAAGGGAAAATCATTTTACCAAATGTCTCATAAAGATATATTCAAAATTTACTAAAATATATATGACCAAAAGCTTATACACAATGAATAAATGGTCAAGTGAGATGAACAGTTGCTGAAAAGACTGAAAAAAATGAACAACCATATTAAAATACTCTGTCAGTAATAATGAGAAAAATGCAAATCAAAACAAGAAGGTTTTACTTCACACCTGGCAAATTGACAAAGATGACAAAATATGAGAATAATGAGTTTTGGAAAAATTGTAGAAAGAGAAATACACTTATATTCTGTGTTTGAAACTGTAAATAAGTCAAACTGCTCTGGAAAGCAATTTGGGGTTATACTTTTTTTAAAAAGTAACTAAAATATACATATTCTTTGGCCCAGAGATGCCACTGTATAGACCCAGATGAGGTCATACATGAAAAGAAAGGTCCCATATACATCAAAATATTTATAGTAGTAGATTTTGTGGCAACAAAGAACAGGAAACAAAATAGATTTCCGTCAATTGGGGAAAGACTAAACAAATTATGATATATGAATGCCACAATAATGACTGAAGAATAGAATCAATCAAATATATATTAAGAACCTATTGAACACCCTGAACTATGTTAGGTGCTAGAAATACAAATAGCATAAATGAAACAATGCCTATTCAAGAGGAGTTTGCATTGTAATAAGGATACAATTGACATATGCAAATAATTAAAAAAGAAATATAAAGAAAATAACTACAAATAAATGGAAAGTAGGTAACTATATGATAATATGAGAAAAAGCGAAATAACAGTGAGTTGGGGGTTAAGGAGATCAAGGATAGACATTTTCCCTTCATCCAAAAAGTTTTGGATTGTTGCCTCATTATTGCCATTTTCTTTGTGGAAAGTTTCTATTATTTCTAGAGTTATTTTTTAATCCTATTTTATAATTTCTTTAAAATTTTAAAATTCTTTCTTTTAAGGCTCTTTGTTATACATAATTTAATTGCATTGTGGTCAGTTAATAGTATGCTAGTTTTTTTAGCTCTTCCACATTTTTTTGGTGAGGTCATTACACCTGAATATGTGGTTCTAACTTTTTTTTTTTTTTAAACAAACCCTTTGCAGCTCAGAATGTAAGTTCCTTTCTATTTCGAATCACTAATTGCCAGAAATCTATTATCTCTAATTTTCTAAAGTTTAATTTACATACTTTTTTGTTATCTTTTGGTGAGATTTGTTTGGATCTTAAAAGTTTACATTAAAGTCAGTGGGATGGCAGTGAGTAGGGATTAGGAAAGGCTTTTAATAGAAGATGATGCTTGAGCTGTAATTTTAAAGGAAAGCTCTGTGGTAGACATTGGGGATACAAAGATAAGGTAAGACATACTTTCTACCTTTGGGAAGCTTATAGTCTAATAAAATAAAGTGTATAACTAAAACACTGTTGGTGGAATTGTGAACGGATCCAACCATTCTGGAGAGCAATTTGGAACTATGCCCAAAGAGTTATCAAAGCATATCCTTTGACCCAGTAGTGTTTCTATTGGGATTATATCCCAAAGAGATCTTAAAGGAGGAAAAGGCACCCACATGTGCAAAAATATTTGTGGCAGCCGTTTTTGTAGTGGCAAGAAACTGGAAACAGTAGATGCCCATCAGTTGGAGAATGCTTGAATAAGTTATGATATATAATATAGAATATTATTGTTCTATAAGAAACGATAAGCAGGATGATTTCAGAGAGGTTTGGAGAGACTTGATACTAAGTGAAATGAGCAGAACCAGGAGATCATTGTACACAGCAACAACAATATTATATGATGATCAATTCTGATATATATGGCTCTCTTCAACAATGAGATGATTCAGACCAGTTCCAATGGTCTTGTGATCAAAAGAGCCATCTACACTCAGAGAGAGGATTGTGGGAACTGAGTGTGGTTCACAATATCTTTTTTGTTATTGTTTGCTTGCATTTTATTTTCTTCATTTTCTTTTCTTATTTGATTTGATTTGATTTTTCTTGTGCAGCAAGACAATTGCATAGATATGTATACATATATTGGATTTAACATATATTTCTACCACGTTTAACATATATTGGGCTACTTGTCATCTAGGAGAGGAGGGTGGGAGAAAGGGGGAAAACTGGAACACAAGGTTTTGCAAGGACTAATGTTGCAGAATTATCTATGCATATGTTTTGAAAAATAAAAACCTTTAATAAAAAAAAGTGTATATATATGTTAGGACCCAAAGGTCAGGGACCCTGATAAGAAGTTTGTCTTGACTTGAGGATAAGAAGGTATTGTGTGTAATTCCCTTGACAAACATGAGACCCGGAACCTGATGAGATTACTGACAATGGCTCAGATAAAAGAGCAATTCACAGTAATCTAAAAACAGGCTTGCCTCAAGATGTTGCTCTGTTATCAAAATGTGAGCTCCACGATCTTTTTGACTCCCTCATGTCAACACAAAGTTAATTCCTAAAAGTTGGGTGGGCAAGAGGGATAAAAGGAGGGACTAAAGACGGTGAAGCAGGCTGGCTGAGGAAAGTGCCTTAATAAAGAGCATCTTGATTTCATCTTCTTCTGGCTTGTGACTCTCCTTGGGGAACACACGGGTCATGTCTGGATGCCCACCGAAGCTCGAAGCTCGGGAGGAGGTAAGACCCGGCTGCCCTCAGGCATAATACCTGACACATGTAAATGATTATGAAGCAGAATATAGAAACTGCAAAGGAAAAGACAAGAGACAGTGTAAAATAAATATAAGACAGAGATTATTTCTATGGGGAGCAACAAGGAAGACTTCAATGGAGGAGCGAGTTTCTACTCTGAGACTTGATAGAAGGAGGGATTTCAATTGACAGAGATGGTAGGGATCGGTAAAAGGGGGAATACATCCTATGAATAGGGATAGCATTGGCAAAAAAAAAATGAGAGAGCAGGATAATTATGATATGGAAAATTTTTTCTATGTTCCTTTTTGTGTAAATTAACATAATCTTGCTGTTTTTGTCCCTTTCCTTTTCCCCCCCCCCCTGTTCTTTTCCTTTAGGCAGAAATATTTTATGTTGAACTTATCACTGGACTGTCTGTCTCATATTCAAGCAAGAAAGAATAATGGACAAGGAAAAGTGTTCCATATTTGGATTGTACATTTTAAAATTGAAACATTTCAGATAGTTTAAGTAATGACAAAGGAAGAACATGGTTAAGTCTTGGACACTGAAAGCCAATGAAGTAAAGAGTGAGTGATGGTTTGGATAAGGAGCAATCATGTTTTGAAGGTGGCTGTTTTGTATGGCACTGGGCAGCACTATACTATGTCATGATGGGATTTAATATATGGTTTTCTGATTCTGAAATCAAAAAGTTTTCTCAGCCCCCATAAGATCCTTTGGTGTCTCATGAAAATGAAAGGGGGTAGGGAGAAACAAATTTTGTTCCTAACTACTGCTCTGTAATCTAAATTATAGCTTTCCAGAGGTTATAAAAAAGTATGCTGAGGTTTGCATAAGGATAAAGTAACTATTCCTTTCTGAAAACATAGATCCTGTCATTTGTATTGTTGCATTTTCTGGCATTTTTCATATTTTATTTCTATTTACAAATATTCATGGTGGAAATTTTGAACAAGAATCATTTGGCTGGCTTTGAATTATACAAGTATAATAAAAATGTTCTTTAGATATTGCAGTTCCAAGTTTGTTTTCATATTCAGATGACTCATAAAGAGCTTCATTTGCAGACTACCCATTTGGCATGAAAAAATGGTCTGTCAAAACTCAGAAATACATTTGGCCTTGAAATAAAGTCTGAAAGTCTCCATACTATATATTTGTTTTATTATACATTTCATTTTTGATGTAACAGATTCTTCCCAGCAAACACCCAAACAACTTCTCTCCATCACAAACACAAAGTACATTCCCTAATTACAGTTAAACAAAATCTTCCTGCCTAATTGGGTGATTATGATGGATAGTATATGTATAACATGTGGGGTTGCCAGAAAAGCCATCCTGGGGGTTATATAAGAAGTATAAAATCACTCAAAAACTATATTGTATGAAATGTTTCAAACCAGTTCCAATTGTTCAGTGAAGAAAGCCATGTACACCCAGAGAGAGGGATATGAAATGTGGACCACAACATAACATTTTCATGCTCTCTATTGATGTTTGCTTTCATTGTGTTTCCTTTCTCAGATATTTTTTTTCTTGTAGATACGATTGTTCTTGCACAGCAAGATAAGTATGGAAATATGTATACATATATTTGACTTGTCAAGTATTTTTTAAATTTTTTATTAAAACTTTTTATTTGCAAAACATATGTATGGGTAATTCTTCAACATTGACCCTTACAAAGCTTTCCGTTACAAATTTTTCCCCCTAGTCCCCTCCCCTTCCCTAGATGGCAGGAAATCCACTACATGTTAATTATGTAGGGGGAAAAATTTGTAACGAAAGCTTTGTAAGGGTCAATGTTGAAGAATTACCCATACATATGTTATGCAAATAAAAAGTTTTAAAAAAAAAACTATTGTATCACTCCCACTGATGTGTTTACTTTTACTAGTAAATTAGAAGTTGCAATTCAAAGCAAACGCAGTTAATAAAATAGCATAGTAAAAAAAGTAACAATAGAGCATTTCCTTGATAAATCTGGGGCATACTCTTCTATGAGTAAAAACATAGTGGGAAGAGGGGATACATCCATAGAGTATGTGAAAGAACACACATCTTTGGGATTATATTTGGTCAGAGTTGTACATGTAGGGAAATTATGAAGCCAGGACATGCACATGGAGGAATAACTTTTGTCTCTGGTGCTATAGGATTGTTGGTGGGCATGTCAGTAAGCTATTTTTACTGTGCCTGTTTTTCTCTTCATCCCCAGACTTGACGCTACAGGTGGTGCATGTCATGTAATCTTTACCAGGTGGTATCCTGTTAATTTCAGGGATACAGCTAATCACTGCTTTTCTGAGGACACATCTGTTCATCTTCTCTCTGTTTCTAGCTTCTGACTTCAGTTGGAGTTCTTGAGTGAGATATTAGTTCTTCCCCATAGAAGAAAGAATGGGATTTGTGTTCTCTCTTTTAACTCAGAGCCCAAAATCTTGAGCTTTGGCTAGTTCAGCAAGGGAGATAGAATAAAAACTACTTTCTTTTCATAATTTCCTAGAGCCTTGGCCACATTCAACTTTTTTTTCTCCAAAAGAAAAGTGTTGTTTTCAGGGTCCAGGATTACCACAACCAGTCAGCTAAGTGGTGCTTGTGGTCATTCAGTCAGTCTTTAATCTTTTTCCCTACTCAACAAGAGCAAAAGCTCTGTTACTTAAAAAATATTTTTTTGAACTATGAATCTTTATGTGCACCTTGTTTACAAATTTGCTATTTGTAGTTTAGTTTCTACTATACAGTCAATAGAATATTGTCACACAATATTCTATATTGTGTGACACACATAACCCATCTCTTTTCTAATCTAGAACTAAGGTTTGAGTGTTTATTTGAAGCTGGAAGTCACTTAATTATGTCCTGGTTTCTTCATCTGTAAATAAGGTAAATGGTCCCTTCTAGCTAGAAATCTATGCTCCTGTGATTTTTGTTGATGCTTATCCCTGGCCTAGAGAACCTTCTTCACTCTACTTTGCTTTTCTACTTTCTACGTATCTTTCAAGGCTCATTAGTTCAGGTTTTTACATGTTCCACAAAACCTTTCCTCCAAGAGTAATTTCTTCTCTGAAGTCCTATATTACTAACTTGAGATAGCCTGTACTTGTATTATTTTTATCACTATCTCTCCATCCTTCTTCCAAAACTAGAATTTTAGGCTCCACAAGGCATGTGGGAAGCTCTGGAAAAAAGTATGGAAAGGTCTACAGAGTCATTGTGCAGACTTCTTTGTTGTATACCTGTCAAACCTTTTCTTTTCTTTTCGTTTTTTGCTGAGGCAATTGGGGTTGTGACTTGCCCAGGGTCACACAGCTAGGAAGAATTAAGTGTCTGAGACCAAATTTGAATTCAGTAGGTCCTCCTGAATTCAGGGCTGGTTCTCTATCCACTGCGCCCTACCTAGCTGCCCCTACCTGTCAAACCTTGACAGTCTACCAATGCCATGCCAGAAAATTGAACTCTTCCATTTGAATTGTTTTAGGAAGTTTCAGAAGATTGGCGAGATAAAGTGCCGAACACTAAGATATATTCTCTTGAGCTAAGCTACTAAGCATTAAACTCTACTGTGGAAAGTGCAACTAATGAACTGGCCAGGAAGCCCAACAGCTTAATATATATTTACCTAAAAGATCATTTTATGGAGAATGCACACAAGACAAGCATTCAAGCAGAGGTAAAAGGAAGTAGTACAAGGACTCTCGCAGGGTCTCTTTGAAGAACTTTAGTATAGATTATGAGACATGGGAGATGCTTGCACAGGATTGCCCACCAGCATGGCATGCCCACCTCAAAGATGGTACTGTGCTCTCTAAGCAAAACATAAGCACAGTAGCTAACAAAAAACAAACAAACCATGAAATGTGTGAATCTCTATCTTGAATTTTCATATGGACTATTTGTGTTCTATCTATGGCAAAGTTTTCCAAGTTCATATTGGACTGATCAGCCACAATACCTTGACCCCAACATCATGATATCATTGGTCCTCTTTGAGTATGACAAATGAAGAATCTTCTCAAGGATTAGCTCAGGGTCTAGTACATAGTGAATACTAAATGCTGATTGTTAATAATAACTCAAGTTTACAGAGTACTTTAAAGTTTACAAAATGGTTCTCTTAAAACTAAATCAAGTAGGGGCAGCTAGGTGGCGAAGTGGATAGAGCACCAGCCCTGAAGTCAGGAGGACCTGAGCTCAAATCTGGTCTCAGACACTTAACACTTCCTAGCTGTGTGACCTTGGGCAAATCACTTAACCCCAATTATCTCAAACAAACAAAAAAGCAAGTCAAGTATTATTCTCCTATTTTACAAATAAGGGAGCTTCATAATGCTGGCATGAATTGCCTTTCCACATCAGTTTCAACAGTTCTTTCCAATCACCTGTGCTTTTGTGTTGTTTTCCGACTGTATATTATTCTTGAAGTAGCAATATCCTCACCTAGACCAACTCTATCTGAATGCCTCATACTCCAACATTATCCTTCTTCTTCATTTCCTACCATCAGAATTCCTGTTCCACCAGTGATTTCAACTATGAGGAAAACAATATCATTGTCTGATTAAAGAAATTCTGACTAAGATAGAGTTTTATCTGCTCAGGGTCATAAATTTAGAACTGAAATGGAATTAAAAAGTCAGCTAGTCCAATTTTTCCAACTTTTACACATGAGGAAAGTGAATCAGAGATTAATAATTTGACTAAAGTCATAGGATCATAATATTATATATCTAAATCTCGAAGAGACTCAGAGATCCCTGTTTTATAGATAGAAAACTGAGTCTTAGAGATGTTAAGTGACTTGCTCAATATTATACTGATTATAAGTATCAAAGTAGAATGTGATTCCAAATTCAAGGCTTTTTGCACTGAATAGCTTTTTTCCCCAGCTATATCAATAGAAGAATAAGTTATAGCTCTTTAGCACTGGAAGAATTCAGAAAAGACTGCTTCGACCATAATATATCACTGTGAAAGTAGAAACAAAACTGAATGCTCCAGCAAGAACCAGAAAGGTATGAAGAGATATCATTAGTAATCAAGATATGTGAAAGACAGAATACAACATATGGCAGGCACTGTTTCATGTGGAAACTCTGACCATAACCTGTCTAAAGTTAGCAGAGAAATCTCAGAAAGTTAAGTCTGTGGTCTGTGGTCAGTGAAGTTAAATGACTTGCTCTCAGTTTCACAATGGGATTTGAATCCACATCTTCCTGATTCAAATTCTAGTATTCTATATATCATTATATACTGTCTCTAAAATGGAAAGCTAAGAGAACTGGGAATATAAATCATTGACTTCTAGGGTCTGGCTTAACCAATAACTAGTAAAGCAAGTAATTTGAATGATTATGTGATTCAATTTACCCATCACCAAATAGGGATTATAATATCTGCCTAATTTGAATGAATGTTCTTAGAATAGTTGATGAGGTAAAATATTTTGAGATCCTCATAAAAAATCTAGACAAACCCCATTATGTAACACTGGCCCTTTGTGTATTTTGACAAATTTCAGAAAATAGGTGTAAAAGAATACTAGTATTAATCTCGAGCACATACCTTTTCAGAGGGGTTCTACTTTTTATTTTTGTCATTTTGGAATCAATATTTCACATCTTTAGAGAAGAAGTAACATATCCATAGAAAACATTCACTGATTCATTTCAAGGATTTTAGTGCTCTTAAGCATTTCTAAATAAATATTTAATTCAGACTTTTTAAAAGCTTTGAGTACATAGGATCACCCTTTATTTTACAGAGGACAGTGGATCCAAAAGAGATTAAAAGACTTACCCATTCTATTACATAGGTAATAAATAGCAGAACTAGCATTCAGACTCAGATCTTCAAGTCAATTATTCAAATGGCATTAAGACCTGAGAAAAAAATTATCTGAGGATCCATAGATACTACTGTCAATCACCAAATCAATTATTCAGATATAGTTAACTACAGTTTTATTATGCTCAAAGAGCCAACTCAATTAAAACTTACCAAGCAATTGCGGAGCCTAGGTCATCAGTTTCAGCAACCTTATATAGAATGTTAAAGTACAAGCAAAGTCTGAGGGAAAGATAAGGGAATATCCCTCTGGAAACAAACAGAGGGGAAAGATAAGACTTGTTAGCTGGTCAAAACTAAATCTCTGGCTTGTTTTCTGACCTTGATTTTGTAGTGTTGTGATCTTCTAGTCTGGAAACTCAAAATAGAGACTGGGAAGTGTCCTCTTCTTACAATCATGACATCAAGAAGTCTGATTCAGAGTTTCTATTTCAACAGTCTTTTTCTTATCACAGTAGCATTAAGAAATCTGAGCCAGAATTTCTCCTCTTATAGTGTTTACTATGTGCTAGGTATTATGCCAAGTGCTGGGTATGTAAAGAAAAGGGGAAAGTTCTCAAGAATTTTACAGTCTAATAAGGAAGACAACATACAACTAACTTTACAAATAAGATATGCATACACATATATGTGTGTGTGTGCATACACACATAAAAAATGATAAATTGGATTTGATCAACTGAGAAAAGGTACAATAAGGTGGAAATCAGGAAAGATTTCTTGCAAAAGTGAGAGTTTAACTGACACTTGAAGAAAGCCAGGGAATGTAGGAGGCAGAGATGAGGAGGGAGAGAATTCCAGGCATAGAGTTCAGCAAGTGAAAATGTTTGGCACATGGAGATGGAATGTCAAATGTAAGGAATAGCAGGGAAGGTCCAATGTTACTGGATTGCAGAATATCTGAGAAGGAGAAGAGGCAAGAAGTTTAGAAGGTATTAAATGTAAATAGCAATCATTTCTGCTTGAATCAGAAATCCTGAGGGTCTTCCTCTCCCAGATTTATTTAGTTTTTTTTTTAACTAGGTGAAAGGAGATTCTTTGCCTCAATTGCTACCTAGCCTTAATCACTGAATGAGTATGACCTCAGTCAAACTGAGACCTATTGAAGACCTTAGCTTTAAAATCTCTCATTTCATTCAGGGCCACCTCTAGTGGTCTTGAACTAGATCTAGGCCACTGGATCCCGATGGCTCTGGAGGGGAAAGAGGGGTAGGTGACCTTGCACAGCCCTCCCTCATTTAAATCCAATTCACTTGCATATCATGGCATCACCTCCCTGATGTCATGGTGGTCTTCAAGAAGGAAGGACAACAACATACAACAACAAGATTTGAGGTTGAAACTTTGGGAAGAATAATAGATTCAGAAAATGCAGCTAAAAATGGAATTGGAGAGAAAGCTAAGGCCTAGAGAAGGATGAAATGGCCATAGCAATTGGAACGGCAGACTGAACAAAGAGGCTGGAAGCTTCTGGCTTTGGCCTTCCACTGTATTTCAAAGAACATTTACTGCATTTGCTAGGACAGTGAAGAAATTCCTCAAGGGTATCTTACCAAATCCCCTTTTCCCTCTCCACTGACTAGTTTGAAATGAAGAGCAAACTTTTATGACCCACTCTAAATTGGCACTTTTATCCTGATTATTTCTTTTTTCATAAAATATCTGTGATTGACTCATACACACGTATTTCTTTATATAGATCTAGTAACATTCCAAGTGTCCAAAGGGTTAGATAGCTTGGGGGGAGGGTGGAATGCCTCACAGAGTATAAATCAGTTCCAGTCTTACAACTGTCCCAAGATTCATAGGCCTGGGGTTCTCTCCTTATTGGTAGAAATGAAGACCCTGCCCTATGTGAGGGGTGGGACAGTGCTGATGAAACACAGAGAGCTTTTATTTTCAGCATTTTCCTTTTTAGATGTTCCAAAGAAAGATCAGTCTCCTTTGAAGACTCTTCACATGGGAGTCCCCATTGGGAAACTCCAGACTTATCAAGATTTGAATTTTGTTCCAGTGCTTCTGGCACTTCTGGCTTTCAGCTTTAAGAGAAAAGATGGAGGAGTCCAACTCCTCTTCAGGTTGCTAATAATCCCATATCTTCTGGGAAGGTATGAGAAGACTGGGAAATTTCCATCATGTTCCTATTCTCAGTTTTCTGAAACTTGGGGGAGTTTCCCTTTGGTTGAGATCTAGAATCTTCTCTTTTGCTTAAGCTGAATTACCTTGCTTCCAATGAGAGCGATCCCTTATCCTGTTGTCTGATATATATTCTTCTTTGCATATTTTCTCAGATTTCTGTTTTGCTATGTTTTTGATAAATGGTTTCCTTTGCTTTTTTCTATATGTATTCATGTATTCATTCAATATATATATATATATTTGCTTTTTTTTGCTGAGGCAATTGGGGTTAAGTGACTTGCCCAGGATCACACAGCTAGGGAATGTTAAGTGTCTGAGATCAGATTTGAACTCAGGTCCTCCTGACTTCAGGGCTGGTGCTCTATCTACTGCGCCACCTAGCTGCCCCTAAACTATATTTCTTTAATGAACAATATTTAAGAAAGTGATAAATATACTTTTAGCCATGTAGCCCCTCTCTCTGAGGAAAATTGAGTGGTGGACTCTGGTCCCAAGCTCCTGCTTTCTGTCCTGGCAGGAATGAAAATCTCCCTTGAAAAAGGATTGGCAGAAGTGGCAAGAAACTGGAAATTGAAAGGATGCCCATCGATTGGAGAATGGCTGAATAAATTATGGTATATGAATGTTATGGAATATTATTGTTCTGTAAGAAACGACCCACAGGAGGATTTCAGAGATGCCTGGAGAGACTTGCGTGAACTGATGCTGAGTGAAATCAGCAGAACCAGGAGAACATTATACACAGCAACAAGACTATAAGATGATCAATTTTGATGGACATGGTTCTCTTCAACAATGATGTGATTCAAACCAGTTCCTATTGTTCAGTGATGAAGATAGTCATATACTTCCAGAGAGAGGCCTGTGGGAACTGAGTGTGAACCACCACACAGCATTTTAACGCTTTCTGTGAATATTTCCATGCATTTTGTTTTCCTTCTTAGGTTGTTTTTTCTTCTTCTCTTTCTAGATCTGATGTTTCTTGTGCAGTAAGATAACTGTAGAGATATGTATACATGTATTGTATTTGTCATATAATTTATCCTATTTAGCATGTATTAGATTACCTGTCATCTAGGGGTGGGGGGTGGGGGGAAGGAGGGGAAAAGCTTGGGAAAAAAAAGTTTTTGCAAAGGTCAATGTTGAAAAATCACTCATATGTTTTGTAAATAAAAATCTTTATATATAAAAAAATAAAATAAATAAATAAATAAATAAAAAAGAAGTAAGAAAAAGGATTGGCAGAGAAGAAGCTATAGATATCTTTTCTGTCTTCCTTTAAGCCTCCTAAAGAAGGGCATTGACCTCACTATACATGGAGCCTCACTTTACACTTTTCCTTTTTATCAGTTTAGTGGAGTAGAAGCAGGAAGGCAAAAAAGTCAATATTTACTTGATTTTACTTCTACTAACAACTTAGTTATTAGTTAGCAAAATCTTGTTGCTAGAATGGATCTATGATCTTATGAGTCTGGCAAGAGCCCTTGAAGCTCAGTTGTTGTCCTTTATTTTCAAAGAGGACCAAAATGACATTACTATTTGGAATCAAAGTACAATGTATCTGACTGGCTGATTAGACCAATGTGAATCAAAAAGCCTCTCCCATAGGTCAGGTACAAATAGTCCACATGAACTTTTGAAGTGGAATGTCTCTTAATTTTGTGCATTTCATGTTTCTCTTGAGCAATTGTGATTCTGCTTTGTTCATAGAACATAGCACCTTCTATCATGTGGGCATACCATTCTGAGTGGTCCTGTGTCTCCTATGTCATGCAATCTATTCCAAAGTTCTTCAGAGAGACCCTGAGAGTGTCCTCACATCGCTTTTTCTGACCTTCATGTGAGCACTTGCCATATATGAGTCCCCTGTAAAATAGTCTTTTAGGCAAACTTATATTTGACATTAGAACAATGTGGCCAGCCCATGAGAGCTGCAGAATCTTCAGTAGAATTTGAATACTTGACAATTCAGCTCAAGAAACGAATTGTGTCTGGTACCTTACCTTGCCAGGTTGTCTTCAGAATCTTTCCAACACAATTCAAATAGATGTGATCCAGTTTCCCGACATGGCACTGGTATACTGTCCAGGTTTCACAGTCAATACAACAATGAGGTCAGCATTATGATTCTGTAGACCTTCACTTTAGTAGGCAATCTAATACTCTTCTCTCCCACTTTCTTTCATAGCCTCCCAAACATTGAAGTAGCTCTGACAATGTGTGCATCTACCTTACCATCTATGTGTATATATATATCCCTGGAAAATATACTATTAAAGTAAATGAACTTATCAACGGCATTCAATATTTCTCCATTTGTTGTAACTCAATGGTTCTACATATGAATGGTGTCTGGTCGACTGGTGGAGAACCTCTGTTTTCTCAGTGTTAAAGATCAGAGAATAGATCCATACTTTATTGCATTTCATCTTCAGAAGCTGCATTGAGTGTACAATCACCTGTCAATAAAAAATCTTGCACCAACCCTCCCTTCACTTTAGTATTTGCTTATGGCCTTTTCAAGTTAAATAATTTACTGTCAGTTCAGTAGCTGTCCTTGATGCCATTTTTGTCCTTGTTAAAGCATGTAACAATATTGCTGCAAACAACATGCATGGGAGCAAACACATGGCTCTACTTCACTTCATTGGTGACTGGAAAAACGTGAGCGCATTATCCATTAACCAGAACCCATACAAGCACAGAGTCATGAAATTCCTTGAAGCTAAGCACTACCCCACCTCCCTTTACCTCTTCAGTCTAGGGAGACTTCAGTCTACTTCATCAGGGAAATGCTGAAAAAAAATATTTTCAAACACATCTGCTTCAAAAAATTGTAGGGAAAATATATATAAAAATCTTTTACAAAGGAGAACAGTTGTCATTATTAATAATTCTATGGCAAAGTGAAAAGTTATCTACTCACTTATCCTCAAGGATAGTTGTTTTTCTATAACTATATGAAGATCTATTAAATAATTAAAGGATGATATGAAAAGTCAGCATAAGTACAATCTACTAATTTGCTGATTTAATGACATTATCCATTTATTTGAGACATAGAGTAGATTATGTATAGATACTGACTTATGTATAGATAAATCTGACTTCAAGATATTTCTGTTTCTGACAGATATTAGCTGCACTCTGGCCAAGTTCCTTAACACATTAGTGTCTGTAATACAGAGGCCAAGGTCTCCCATTGTTTCCAGGACCATCTCCAGTCATCTTAATCTATATCTGGCCACTAGACCCAGATGACTCTGGAGAGGAAAATGAAGCTGGTGACTTTGAACAGTATTCCTCACTGAAATTCAGTTCACTTGAATATTATGGTATCACCTCCTCCATGTCATAATCCTCTTTGAGAATGAAGGACAAACAATAAGAAGTGTCTGTAGCAACTCTTCAAAAGACTATAAATTGCAGAAAAGAGTTTTGTCATCCCAAACTTTGGTTATTCATGAAATCTCAAGTCTATCATCCCTTCTTTTCCTCACTATCACACATGAATCCTTTGATTTAGGACAATTATTCATATAACTGAGACAATTGTACAAATGATGGGTTGCACTCAGAACTGAATAGGAGGAAAAGAACAAGTTGCATTTCATTTGGGAAATCATATACAAAAAAAAGTTCATCTTTTCTAAACTAAAACTTTTTACTAGTGATACTGAATATTTGTCAAATTTAGAATAGCACAATTATCAAGGTATCAAAATCTACTCTCTCCATACTGAAGATGTCATCCTTTTTGCACATGAGACAAGAATACTCAATTATGTGACCCCATCATTTTATAATAATGAATTAATAATAGCTAGTATTTATAATATCTAGCATAGTATTTAAGATTTGCAGATCACTTAATCTTATCTCAATATAGCCTCACAACATGCCTATGAAGTAGGTACAATTGTTATCCCCATTCTACAATTGAAGAAACTGAGGTTTACAATGATTAAATGAATTGTTCAGGACTATACAGCTAATATATGCCTGAAGAGGAATTCAAACTTAGATCTTTCTGACCCCAACACTGTATTCACTATGCCATCTAACTGGCTCTGCATGTCATATATTTTCCTGAGTCTCTCAGATCCTTGATGTGAATGCCTCTAAACTGTCTGGCTTACCCTTATTATTGTTATTATTAAGTGCAAAGAATAGCTTAAGGATATTATCTTGTAAATTATGATTCAAAATACATTTAAGCACTTATAAAAAAGCAAAAAAGGTAACACAAGGACAGTATGAATTCTGCTTTGGTACCCACAAAATGTTAATTTTAAAAAAAGAAGACTAGCAAATATTCTTTAGAGGATCTCAGGGAAAACATAGATGTCTTATACAAGACAAGAAGATAGGAATAAAGTTGCAATTTTCAGTGATGGAAGGAATTCTGATCTTGATAAACTAATATGACATTTAAAAAATTTGAGAGATAGAATTTATGGGAAATGTAATCATTTTATTAATAATGCCAGCATTTTTATTAACAAAAGGATGATCATTTGGCCATCTCTCTCTTAGACCAAAGACGACCATGATAAATTGCCTCATGGCTCACAATTTATATGCCCTTTAGAAGAGGAGATTACTTGAGGGTGGCAATCAACTGATTGGAAATTTTACAAAAAGAAGTGAGTTTACTCCAGTGAAGGACTGAGAGAGACATCATGTCACTCTTTGCCAGAGAGTCCATTCCTATACTCAAACTCCAATCTTGGATAATCTAGACAAAGAAACCCCCATCCAAGCCTGAGCTTGGAGAATGTTCATCCTATCTTTCATCAGCCCTTTTCTTCAGAAATTGGACAAGGAAATAAGACAAAGGGGGGAAAAAGCTTCAGTTTTCCCAATAATTAACTCAATATGAGAAAAAAATAATCATTTCTTTCAACAGATTTGCCCAGGTAGGACAGTCTCTAGGTAACTGTAAATTATAAAAGCTGTGAGTTGCTTTGCGAATTATTACATCTAAATTTTTTGGAGTCTGATGGTTTTGAAGTTCAGCAAAGCTCTGAATTCAAAGATCCTTTCCTGAATCATGGAACTAACCCTGGAAAGGGGGGGGGTAGATGTTGTTTGTTACAGAGATTTATCTTTTTCCATGAAAAAATAATTAGAACCACAATAGTAGGAGCTCTTCTGTTGAAGGGGATTCAGAGGAAACTGAAAAGCAAGTCCAGGTGCCCATGGCATAAAAATATAAAAACACTTACATGCTTATAGAATAGCAGAATTCTGCAAAATGAATGAACTCTGTCATCCTTGACATCTTTTTGCTTACTTTGCTTTCCAACACCTGCAGTCCCATCCCAGGCATACCGTATGTTAGCTCCCTCAGATTTTGTGGCAGTGTGCACATACTGGACTTGACTACTCTTCTGCCTGGGACACTGCTGTTTCCGGGCATTCCATTCACTAACTGTATTCTTAGTTATTGATTCTGACTGGTTCTAACCAAGATTCTGCTAAGATCATTAAGTGGGGATCTCAAAAGCCTGCAGAGATGGAGAAGTGTCTCAGACCAATGCTTGCACAGAATGCAGCCTGGGCTGTCTCCAAGCTGCTATGTCATCGTAGCCTCTTACTTCTGGAGAACAGACATCCTTATTCTGTCCAGCTGCCTTCCTGGCTGTCAGTGAAGCTACCAAACACCCAGAAACATCCATATAAGGAAAGACTTCACGGGAAACCCCACACAATACAGTTCTGCTCTTTCTTATGGCCTGAAGATTTACTTAAATCAATTTTTCTCTACCTGGAGCCAAAAGGGTTTTTTCCTGTCTTAGATTTACTGGCAAGAATCAAAATGTTTTCTCCCCCTAAATTTATGGTTATTTTGTTGTTCAGTTGTTTCAATCTTATCGACTCTTTGTGACGCCATTTGAGGTTTTTTTGGGGAAAGATACTGGAGTGGTTTGCCATTTCCTTTTCTAGCTCATTTTACAGATGAGGAAACTGAGGCAAACAGGGTTAGGTGACTTACTCAGGGTCATACAGCTAGTGTCTGAGCCTGGATTTGAACTCGGGGAAATGAGTCTTCCTGGCTCCTGGCCTGACTCTCTATCCACTTTTTCCTTCCCTTTTCCTCAAATAGACTAGTTAAGTGACACTTCAATCCACTAGCAGAAAGGCAATGTAATTTTTTCATATTAATAGCACTTTAAGATTTATAAAGCACCTTACAAATATTATTTTATTTTCATAACAACCTTGGGAAGTAGGTATTATTATAATCACCATTTTATAGATAAGGAATGGAGGGAAACAGGGTTAAGTGACTTGCCCTGGATCACATAGCTAATAATTATCTGAGGCTAAATTTGAACTAATTTGAACTTCCTCTAAGTTCAGTGCTTTATCCACTTAGCTACCTCATATTACAGTTCACCTGCTCCCAGTTACAATGTTAATATTATTACATACATAAAAGATAACTTCCTGACTTTGTATCTCTCCCTATTGACCAAAATTGAAATTCATATGTCACTGTCCTTAGAATTTATACAGCCTCAGTCCTAGCAGCCAAGACCTAGGGGAAGGGGCAATACTACTAAGGTTCATAAACTCATATAGATCCAGAACTATGGAGAATCTTCTGGATTAACTAGTTTAATTCCCTCAATTTGCATATTAGGAAACAGACACACCCCATGAGTTTAAGCACCCACCCCAAGATCAAACAGGAAATAAGTCTTGTAACAAAAATTGTCTGAATATCCATTGATTAGTACTTGCTGTTAACCATACACTCAAGTGCTGCAGAGATGGGGGGGAACCCTGTAGCTTATTGTGCTCAGAGTACAGGCTATACTGTGTGCACAAGTCAGTGAGCTTCAACCTCAAGTTTAAGCGGTATCATTTAGGTTTTGGTTACATTAGCAGGTTGGATAGTATAGAATTTCTTTTTTGGGGGGAAGGCACAGATTTTTTTTTCTTAATAGTGCTTTATTTTTCCAAATTCATGTAAAGAAAGTTTTCAACATTCATTTTTATAAAATTTTGTTTGTTTTTGTAAGATTTTGTGTTCCAAATGAGTCATCATTTCCCCATCAATTGGGGAATGACTGAATAAGTTGTGGTCTATGAAGGTAATGGATTATTATTTCTATAAAAAATGATGAAAAAGCTGATTTTAGAAAGGCCTGGAAATATTTATATGAACTGTTGTTGAGTGAAACAAGCAGAACCAGAAATACATTGTACACAATAACAGCAAGATTGTGGTATGATCAACTATGAAAATTTAGTTCTTCTCAGTGGTCCAGTAATTCACGGCAATTCCAATAAACTTTGAATAGAAAATGCCATCTGCATCCAGAAAAAGAACTATGGAGATCGAATGTAAATCTTGCTATGTTTACTTATTTTTTTCTGTTTTTTTTCCTCTCCCATGGTTTTTTCCTTTTATTTTTTTATCTCCCAACATGATTCATAAAAGTGTATTTTAAAAAGTTAATATACATGTGTAACCAGAAAATATAAAGCAATAAAGAGAAAAAAAAAGATTTTATGTTCCAAATTTTTCTCCCTTCCTTCTTCCCTCACCAAGACAGCAAGCAACTTGAGATAGGTTAAACAGGTACGATACTTTTTATTTCCACATTTGTCATGAAGTGCAAGAAAAATCAGCTCAAAAAAACCATGAAATCAGGGTAAAAGAACCATGAAAAAGAAAAAGCAGATAAACAAAAGTGAAAATACTATATGTTGATCTACATTCAGTCTCCATAGTTCTTTCTCTAGATGCAAATGGCATTTTCTATCCTAAGTCTATTGTAATTGTCTTGACTGCTGTATTGCTGAGAAGAGTCAAGTCCATCACAGTTGATCATCACATAACCTTGCTGTTAGTATGTTCAATGTTCTCTTGGTTTTGTTCACTTCACTTAGCATCAATTCACATTAAGTCTTTCCAGGCTTTTTGAAATCAGCTTGCTCATCATTTTTGTTCTATTTCTTTTTCTAAAATGGGGCTATTTAAATAATTTGTTTACTCTTCTGTTAACTTAGGCAGTCTATACTTTTGTAGATATTCCTCTATTTCATTTAGATTATCAAATTTGTTGGCATAAAGTTGGGCAAAGTAACTCCTAATTATTGCTGTAATTTCCTCTTCATTGGTGGAAAGTTCTCCCTTATCATTTTTGAGACTAACAATTGGATTTTCCTCCTTCCTTTTTCTAATCAAATTAAAGGCTTATCTATTTTGTTGGGTTTTTTTTTTATAAAACCAAATCTTATTTATTAATTCAATAGTTTTCTTATTTTCAATTTTATTAATCTCCCTTTTTATTTTCAGAATTTCCAATTTATTTAATTTGTTCTTTTTCTAGGTTTTTTTTTTAATATTAAGCCCAATTTATTGATCTTCTCTTTCTCTATTTTATGCAGGTACATCTAAAGATATAAAATTATCCCTTACAACTGCTTTGGCCATATCCCATAAATTCTGGTATGTTGTCTCATTATTGTCATTCTTCTGGTTGTGTCTATGATTTGCTCTTTCACCCATTCGTTCTTTAGAATTAGATTGTTTAATTTCCAATTAACTTTTGGTCTATTTTCTCCTGGCCTTATATTGCATGTAATTTTTATTGCATCGTGATCTGAAAAAGATGCATTTTTATTTCTGCCTTTCTGCATTTGATTTTGAGGTTTTTATGCCCTAACACATGGTCAATTTTTGTATAAGTTCCATGAACCACTGAGAAAAAAAGTAAAACTCCCTTCTGTCTCCATTCAATTTTCTCCAAAGATCTATCATACCTAACTTTTCTAACATTTTGTTTACCTCCCTAACTTCTTTCTTATTTATTTTGTGGTTTGATTTATCTAATTCAGAGAGAGCAAGGTTGAGATCCCCCATTAGTATAGTTTTGCTGATTATTTCTTCTTGCATCTCTTAATTTCTCTTCTAGGAATTTGGATGTTGTACCACTTGGTGCATATATGTTTAGTATTGTATTGCTTCATTATCTATGGTACTCTTTAGTAAAATATAGTTTCCTGAGCACCAGCCCTGAAGTCAGGAGGACCTGAGTTCAAATCTGGTCTCAGACATGTAACAGCTGTGTGACCCTGGGCAAGTCACTTAACCCCAATTGCCTCAGCAAAAAAAAAAAAAAATAGTTTCCTTCCTTATCTTTTTTAATTAGATCTATCTTTGCTTTTACTTGATCTGAGATCAGGATTGCTAACCCTGCTTTTTTTGTTCACCTGAAGCATAATAGGTTCTGCTCCAGCCTTTTACCTTCATCCTATATGTGTCACTATGCTTTAGATGTGTTTCTTGTAGACAATATATTGTTGGATTCTGGCTTTTAATCCAGTCTGCTATCTGCTTCTGTTTTATGGGAGAGTTCACCCCATTCACATTCACAGTTAAAATAACTCATTCTGTATTTCCTGCCATCTTGTTTACCCAAAGTTATGTTTTTCTCTTTTCTTTCCCCTTTTTTCCTTCCCTTCTCCCCAGTATTTTGCTTTTGATGACCACCTCCATCAAACAGTCCTCCCCCCCCTAGTTGCTCATCATTTTTTAGAGAACAATAATGAGAATGGAATTTCAAAGAGCAAATTAGGAAAGATAATGATTTATATGTCAAAGAACAAATGACAGAAGGAAAAAAATCCATATGAAATAAAATAGGAGACTAGTCAGTTAACAGTAGACCTCTAGTTGAAATGACAAGCTCAATTTTGTGGCCTCTAACTAATTACTTGATGTCCTCATTTTAAGTAAAGAGTGGTAAGAAAATTAAACTAGAAATTTTTTTATCACAGTAACAAAACTAGAGTTTGAAAGTAGATCCTTTGCTTCAAATTAATTGTATTTCCCATTGTACCAGGATTCTGGTACAATGGCAGTCACTCTGGATATAATTATGACTCAGAGACTGTGACTTCATAGAGTTTCTTGGAATGGACAGACAGGAGACCTGAGTTCTAGTCCTTTTTCCAGTCTTAACCTAACTATGTTCTAGGTGAGACTTTCCAGTCTCTACCTAATTGTCCTCATCTGTAAAATGAAGGGGCTAGATGATATGATTTCTAAGATCCCTTCCATCTTTAGCTTCCAGAATGCTTTGCAATTTTGAAAGAGTTTGGGCTAGATGGCTAAGTGTAGAGCACCAGTTCTGGAATCAGGAAGACTGTTCTTCCTGAGTTCAAAACCAGCCTCAAATACTTACTAGCTTTGTGACCTTGGGCAAGTGAGTTAACTCTTTTTGCCTCCTTTTCCTTATCTGTAAAACAGACTGGAAAAGGAAATGGCAAAGTACTCAGTCATCTTTGCCAAGAAAAACCCACAGATGGGGTCACAAAGAGTTGGATACAATTGAAAAACAATTAAACAACAACAAAGTGAAAACAAGTTGGCACAAGATGAGGGAGAGTTCTTGTGCCACTGGAATCTAGAGGTGTGGCTGTTGCCTGGGCTATATGAGGTGTCAGGAAAGCAAAATCTGGCAGCTTGTGGTTGTTAAATATTTGATTACTGACATACTAACTAATCTCAGGTAAAATCAGGGGACTGAAGCCCTAGGGGCTTCAGTATCATTTCTTTTAAGCTAGCTCAGAAACTTGATATTTCTGGGCATTTGAAAATTCCTAGGGGCAAAGTGAAGAGTGTTTCTCTATTTCTTTTATTTCAATTCAAATTAATTAAACAAACATATTAATTGGTGATACTAAGACAGAATTCCAGAAATAATTTTTGCCTTCCAGAAGCTAGATTCATCTGGGGTGGAAAGGGGTAATACAATATAACGTAAATGGAGCAGGGAGAGATTGCTAAGGATTAGGGAATGGAGAAGGGAGAACAAAAGATATTTTTTAAGAAAAAACACTTTTAACAAAGGTTGTTCACATATATTAATTGCTTTTAAGCCTTGGAAGAATACTCAATGCAGTTAAAAAATCTAAGCTGTTTACTAAGGGAAATCAGTTAACAAGTATTTGTTAAATTCCTTTGATGAGAGCAAAATGAAAGACAAAAGAGAATTAGAATTAGAGCATCACCATCTTCTCAATCTCCGTGGGAAGACAAGAACAGAAGTATGCATTATACAATCATGAAATAAACAGAGATTAATATCAGCAAATGCTAGATGTTGAGGGACATAATATCTGACTTTCATATAGTGCTTAAAGTTTTGCAAAGCACTTTACATACGTTATACAGATCTTTAGTCAGAACACAATTGATTTCTCCAAGGTCATACATCTAGGAAGTGTCAGGAATAAGATTTTAATCCAACACTTCCTGAATCATCGTGGAAAGGACATTAGATTAGGAGTCAGAAGATCTGAATTCAAATTCTAACTTCTCAACTTGTGCGATCTTCAGCCAGTCATTCAACCTCTCTGGACTTCAATTTCCTCATCTACAAAATAAGTAGGAGTTGGATGAATTTAGCAGGGATTCTCTTACTCCAAATTCTCCATTAAGCATTGTCCAAAAATGTATATCTTTTTTCTGACTTATCTGTCAAGAGGTAAGTTATGAGTTCATCTTCCTCCTTTTGGACTTTGGTTTGATCAGAGTTCTAAAACTTTTCAAGATTGTTTTTCTCTATAATCAAATTATCATTGCACAAATTGTTTTCCTAGTACTATTTATTTTACTCTTGCTGTTGATTAGTTGATTAGTTGTGTCTGACTCTTCATGACTTCATTTGAGGTTTTCTTGGCAGAGATGCTGGAGTGGTTTGTCATTTTCTTCTCCAGCTCATTCTATGGAGGAGGAAACTGGAGAAATAGAATTAAATACCCAGGTTCACATAGCTAATAAGTTTCTGAGGCTGGGCTTAAACTCAGGTCCTTCTGCCTCCAAAGCTGACAATCAGCCACTTTCCCCAAAGTCTTCCCAGTTTCTTCTGAAAATCTTCAAGTCATTGTTTCTTATGGCATAGTAAATCTATTACATTCACATACCATAATTTGTTTAGTTATTTCTCAATAGGAAGAAAATTCCTTCATTTCTAAGTTTTGTTTTGTTTTGTTTTTTGGCTATGATAAAAAGAACTACTATAAATATTTTTTTATCTTTTCTTTTTCTAAATCCTTTTCTTTCTTTGGAGAATAAGCCAGACACTATCAGTAGTATACATAGGTCAAAAATGTACAATTTGGAAACTTTTAGGACACAGTTACAAATTGCTTTCCGGAATAGCTAGATTAATTCAAAGTTCCATCAACAGTAAGTATACTAGTATTGTTTGTTATCTGTCCTTTGTTCTCAGAAAAGACCAATGACACCAGGAGGGAGAAGTTCTTGACTTGCAAGTGAATTGGTTTTAAGTAAGTCAGGACTATGGAAAGTCATCAGCCTGACTCTCTCCTTCAAGGTCATCTGAGTCCAGTGGTAAGATATAGGTCAGGAAAATGGGAGATGACCCCAGATGCATAGGGAGATTTTGATCTTTTTAAGCTAAGTTCTTTTCCAGGTCTCAGTTTGTCTGAGGCAATACCTATTCAGTGATTTAAAGTTAGATAAGTAATGAAGTAAAAAGATTGCCTCATTTTCCTCCTCAAAATTAAAAAAAAAAAATACTTGAAGAGGAAGACCCTCAAATTTTCTAATCAGAACAAAAACAGTTACTATTTATACCCACTCTGAGCCATCAAAACCCAAATAATGACTATAACTATTTTCCAATAGTTCTTCCAATATTTGTTATTTTCCTTTTCTGTTATGTTTAACAGTCTAATTAGGTATGAGGCAGAACTTCAAGGTTGCATTAATTTAAATTTCAATATTAGCAATGTAGAACATCCTTTTCATGTTTGTTGATTTGGTTTCTTCCTTCTAAAATTGCCTATTCATCTCTTTTGACCATTTTCTATTAAAGAATAATTAAAGAATTATTATGAATTTGAATCAATTGCTTATATAAGCTTGGAAATGAGGCTTATCAGAGAAATTTGTTGCAAAGATTTTTTTTAATTACCTGTTTCTCTTCTAATTTGGACTTGTTTGTGCAAAAACTTTTTAATTTTATGCAATCAAAATTCTTAATTTTATCTTTTGTGATCTTTTCTATCACTTGTTTAATCATGAACTTTTTGTCTAACCACAGATTTGAAAGGTAAATTTCTCTCTTGTTTCTTTAGTTTTTGTATTTAATTCATGTATCCATTTAAAGCATATCTTGATTGTTAGATAGTATGAGGTATTGGTCTAAGCTTCAATTTTGCCAGATTGCTGTGGAGCTTTCCCATCAGTTTTTATCAGTGAGTTCTTTCCATAGTAAATGGGGTCTTTGGGTTCGTCAAACACTAAAACAGCAGACTTAAAGCACTTTTTAGAAAGTCTAGCACTGCTAATATTCAGGATAAGTGGAAGAGAGAAAAGAGCATAGGCAGGGAAGTCTTTTTGTCTGGCATATTACAGTAATACAGGATGGAGAGGTGAGAGCTTGGATATGACTCATAGTAGTAAAAATACAGATGAAATGACAAAACTGAAAGGAATTTCTTTTTTCTCAATTAACTTTTTTCAATTTACAAACATCTATTTTCTTTCTCTACTTTTCCCCACTGAAAAAGAAAAAAAAATCTTTATAAAAAATTTGTATAGACAACAAAACAAATTCTCACACCATATCTAATAATATGGCTCATTCTGCATGCTGAGTCTGTCACCTCTCTTTGGTGATAGGTAGTATACATCAACATTGATCCTGCAGAATCATGTTTGGCTATTGCATCAGAGTTCTTACATCTTTTAATGTTTGTTTTCACAAGGTTCTTGTTGATTGTATAAATTGTTTTCCTGGTTCTGTTTAGTTCATACAAGTTTTCTTAGGTTTCATTAAAAGCATTCTTGAAAGACATTTCATTAGAAGAACCATCAAGACTTAGTAACTGAATAAAGAATATTAGAATATTGAATCTTCTACATATTATAATCTAGTACTTCACTAAATCTGGGGTTTTGTCATATGATTTTTCCCTTCAGTAATGTAGACTACAGCTAATTTGTGCCTGACCATTGTGAGCACAAATTTACTACAGGAGGTCCATCCAATAAGCTATGGGCCTTTTTCTAGTCCTCTTGGTATAACTTATACACATCAGTGAAGAGTGTGGATTGCTCATTGGTTATTCTTTGTACTTGCTACATGACCAGACCATCTTTTTTTCTGAATGTATTATTTGTACTGCATCTTTCATATAATTCCTGTTGGTGAAGTATCATATACAACCTACTCACATTCCCTCCTCATTGCCCTTAAATAATCTTGAACTTGGATTCATGGGTGACCACATATTCTACTCCAGCAATATTCCATGATTTATAGCCACATAACATCATTGGATGTTTATTATTATTAAAAATATGGGCCTTTGTTTCAGGGAAAAAGCTAAAGTTATGAAAAGATCTTTGAAAATTTCCAGAAATAAGAAAGCCCATTTCTTCATCTTCAATAGTTCATTACCTATATTTTTAGTGAGACAATTTTGGCTAACTGATTTGCCTAAGTTCACATCACTAGAAAGTTAAGTGTCTGAGGCTGGATTTGAACTCATGTCTCCTGACTTCAGGGCTGGTGCCCAATCCACTAAACTATCTCACTGCCCCAATCTATTATCTATTTACAGTATCAGTCAAAGATGGATGTGCTGATAGGAAAATGTTGTAAGTTGTTCATATAACTGCATCTCCTAGGATTGTGGATTTAAAACTAGAAGAGACTATTCAATTTGGCATCAAACTGAAACAGAAATGGGAGTCACTTGATTGTACATAAAGATCTCTGCATTGGCAGAGTGACTTGGTTGTTGTTGTTGTTGAGTCATTTCACTCATGGCTGACTCTTCATAAACCTATGTGAGTTTCTCTTGGAAAAGATACTGGAATGGTTTGCCATTTTCTTCCCCAATTCATTTTACAGATGAGGAAACTGAAGCAGATGGTAAAGTGACTTGCACAGAGCTACACAGCTAATAAGTTTCTGAGGCCAGATTTGAATTCAGATTTTTCCAGCTCCATAGCAGTGCTCTCACCATTATTTCTCTTAGCTACTATATTGACCTAGAAAACCACAAATTAGTCCATCTATGTAGTATTGCATTTTTAGTTATTTTGTTAAATATTTCCCAATTACATTTTCAGGAAGTTTTCTGCAACCATGAATTTGATACCTTTGATCAACCCCCTCATTTTACAGATGAGACCCAAAAATATTTAGTGACTCACCTGGAGTCACAGAAGGAATAAGTGGCAGAAAGGAGATTTGAACCTGAGGCCTCTGAATCCAAATCTATTGCCCTGTCTATTTTTCACATGGTTTCTTATTGTTTTCATTAATATGGTTATTCCTATGTGTCTAATTGAGTCAAATTCTTTTGACTGATTATAGATCTGTTTTTTCCATCAAAGTTAATGGAAGTATCACCTGAGGTAAAGAAGTAATACTAAAGAGAACAAAGACAAGAAAAGTACAGTTAGTTCTGCTATAACGTTCATTTTGAAATGTGAATGTATTCTAATCAGTGGTATATTGAGAACATTTTGAGTATCACTCAAATTTCAAATTTACTTCTGCAAAATTTCTTCTTCAGTAAACAATGAGAAAACACAGATAACTATATTACTTTACAATAACTCACAAGCTATACTCCTTCTAACATCCACTTCTTCAAGTAAACTTCAGTCTTTGTCAAGGTAAGGTGCCATATTTATTGTATATCTTCTGCTGCAGCAGGAGCTAGGGGAAGAGAAATGCTGGTTTGACCATGGCCTCTTGCCTGAGACCCAGATTCATGATCTACGTACTTGTTCCTGAAGCCCAGAATGAAGTCCAAACAGCAGGTTGAGGGCTTAAATAGGATCAATATTTATTGTAATGTTTATTTCTTAACCATCTAACAGGAATAAAACTTTGCTACAGTTTTTTATTAGACTTCCAAAATTCTCTTTTAATGTGTCCCTGTTGAAATTTTTGAATGTTATGCTCCAACCCGATTTTCCCCATGAACTCTGTGATTTTTATTTTATTTTTTATTTTTATTTTTTGCTTTTTTGCTGAGGCAATTGGGGTTAAGTGATTTGCCAAGGTCACACAGCTAGGATGTGTTAAGTGTCTGAGACCAGATTTGAACTCAGGTCTTCCTGACTTCAGGGCTGGTGCTCTATCCACTGTGCCACCTAGCTGCCCCAACTCTGTGATTTTTATTGAGTGATTTTGCATAGTTGTGTGGTTTAGGGAAACACATATCAAGGAAATGACTATGTAAAGAGTATGTATATATAAGCTTGTATGTGTACATAGATAAAGAAACAGAAACTGATCGTGACAGAGGAAAGGCAGCATGGAGATTTGAAGGATGGTAGTATCCTCAACAAGAATACAGAACATCAGAAGTAGAATTTCTGTAGGGAGAAAGATGAGTTCTCTTTTGGACATAATGGGTTTGAAATGCCTATGGGACATCGAGTCCAATAGGGAAGGAAAGAAGCATTTATATAGTACCTACTATATTCCAGGCACTCTGCTAAGCACTTTTTACAAATGTTATCTCATTTGATCCTTACAATAACTCTGTGAGGTAGTAATGTTATTATCCCCATTTTATAGCTTCAGAACTGAGACAGAAATTAAATGACTTTTCCAGATCACATAGTGAGTGAGTGTCTGAGGTTAGATTGGAATTCAAGTCTTCCTGATTCCGGGTTTATCACTGTATCCACTGGACCACTTCCTCTAATAGGTAGTTAAACAAACATAGCAGAAACTTAGGAGAGAAAGTAGAGCTAGATATAGAGAATGGGAATCATTTGCATAGAAATGTTAATTGAACTCATATGAATTAATGATATCATCTAGCAAGAGAGAACCAGCTCTCTGGGAAGAGAACAAGGACACTTTTAAGTTTAATCTTTATTATAATGTTTCTCTGTCATTCTCATAAGTCTAGACAATCAAAAAAAATGTTTTAGAGCAAAACCTTAAGAAGCACCCACAACACTATTTGGGGGTATGGAATGGATGAAAATCTAGCAAAGGAAACTGGGAAGGATAGAATACAAAAGAACTAAGAAAGCAATGTAATAAAATAAACAACAAAAAAATCATAGTAATAAAAAAACAAAGAGAAGAGAATATTCATCAAAAGAAAATAACAGTATCTCAAATGCTACAGAAAGTTTGAGAAAAATCAGAATTAAGAAAAAGCATTAGGTTTGACAGCTGAGATCACTTGGGAAAGAACATCAGTTCAATGATGAGATCAAAAGCCAAACTGAAAAGATTTTAGAAGATGGTGATAGAAAAGGAAGTGAAGAGGCCTGGTATTTTTCACCAGATGCTTTTTCAAGAAGTTTATTTAAGTCAGAAGGGGAGAAGAGATATAACTTAATAGCTAGCAGATATTATGGGATCTATGTCACAAACTTCATATGAGTAGCAAGTGAGAAAGTAGATCTGAAAACCTATGTATAATAAGATATCACTCACGTGTTGTTATAAAGACTATTACTAGGATTGGTAAGCAGACTTGCAGAATCATGGAATTTTCAAGTAGGAAGGGATTTGAACAGAGGTGTGCTGCTAAATATTTAACAATAAGCTTTGGGGATGGGAGAGTAGAGGATTTTTTTTAAATTTCTTTAAAAAAAATTTTTTATTAAAGCTTTTTATTTGCAAAACATATGCATGGATAATTTTTCAACATTAATCCTTGCGTGCTCCAAATCACTATTGATCAGAGAAATGCAAATTAAGACAACTCTGAGATACCACTACACACCTGTCAGATTGGCTAAGATGACAGGAAAAGATAATGACGAATGTTGGAGGGGATGTGGGAAAACTGGGACATTGATACATTGTTGGTGGAACTGTGAACAGATCCAACCATTCTGGAGAGCAATTTGGAACTATGCTCAAAGAGTTATCAAACTGTGCATACCATTTGACCCAACAGTATTTCTACTGGGCCTATATCCCAAAGAGATCTTAAAGGAAGGAAAGGGACCCACATGTCCAAGAATGTTTGTGGCAGCCCTTTTTGTAGTGGCAAGAGACTGGAAACTGAAAGGATGCCCATCAATTGGAGAATGGCTAAATAAATTATGGTATATGAATGTCATGGAATATTATTGTTTGGTAAGAAACGGCCAGCAGGATGATTTCAAAGAGGCCTGGAGAGACTTACATGAACTGATGCTGAGTGAAATCAGCAGAACCAGGAAAACATTATACACAGCAACAAGACTATTCAATGATCAATTCTGATGGACATGGTTCTCTTCCACAATGATGTGATTCAAACCAGTTCCTATTGTTCAGCGATGAAGATAGTCATATACATCCAGAGAGAGGCCTGAGGGTACTGAGTGTGAACCACAACATGGCATTCTAACACTTTCTGTGAATATTTCCCTGCATTTTGTTTTCCTTCTTGGGTTTTTTTTCTCTTTCTAGATCTGATGTTTCTTGTGCAGTAAGATAACTGTATAGATATGTATACATATATTGGATTTGTCATATAATTTATCATATTTAGCATGTATTAGATTACCTATCATCTAGGGGTGGGAGGTGGGAGGAAGGAGGGGAAAAGTTTGGAACAAAAAAAAAGGTTTTTGCAAAGGTCAATGTAGAAAAATCACTCATATGTTTTGTAAATAAAAAGCTTTTAATTAAAAAAAATTAACCCTTGCAAAACTTTCTGATCCAAATTTTTCCTTCTTTCCCCCACCCCCTCCCCTAGATGACAGGTAATCCAATACATGTTAACTATATTAAAATATATGATAAATCCAATATATATATACATATTTATACAGTTATCTTGCTGCACAAGAAAAATTGGATCTAGAAAGAAAAAAAAAACCTGAGAAGGAAAACAAAATGCAAGCAAACATCAACAGAAAGAGTGAAAATGCTATGTTGTGGTCCATACTCTGATCCCACAGGCCTCTCTCTGGGTGTATATGACTTTCTTCATCACTGAACAATTGGAACTGGTTTGAATCAGAGGATATATTTTTTAAAGTATATTATTAGTATTTTCTCCATCACTCTTAAGTCTAGGAAATAATCCAGCCTCAATATGTAATATTTGCTAAATTCTGAGGTGTAAATACTCGTATAGGTAACTTGATAGTGGGCTTTCAGTAGTTAGTATGATCCCAGTAGACATCTCATCTAAGTTATAAAAAAAATAGAACCTCTATAATTACACACCCAAGAAATAGACATACAGACTTTGTTTGAAGACCTCAAGTGTCTATTATCTTTCAACATAAACCATTCCACTTTTGGATAACTTTGGAAGGAAACTTTATTCCTAACATCAAGTCTAAATTTGTCTTTCAGCAACATCTCCATTTCATTTATTTCTTTCTTCCCAGGACAACAGAATGAATCTGACTCTCCTTCCATATAACAGTCTTTCACATTCTTGAACACAGCTGAATAACTTTTCTTCTCCATGGTAAACATCCTGACTTCCTTCAAATGATTTTTATACAACTAGGGATAAAATTTCTCACCCTGCTCTGACGCATTCTAGAAAGGCTAGACCAAATTGTAGCTAGTTGAAAAATATAGTGTTTGAAATACCAATAATAAATACCTAACAAGTACATTAAACAAAACTTCAAGAATCCTTTCCTAACTGGAGATGATTTTTATTAAATATTACACAAAAAATGGGAATAAACAAAGATGGATAGCACATAGACTAGTGTTATTCTCATGCATTGCAACAGTGCTTGCTAATTCTAACTAGGTGTAAATCTTGGTCAAATGCCTTTACAAAAAAATTTGTCACTATATTATTCAGATTTGAAGGTAAATATACTTGTGTTAATTTTGGATTTTTCTGAAGTCCCCTCTTGAGATATTTAATTACAGATGTAATTGAGGCTTGAACTTCCTGGAATACACTCATGATAAATATTGGTGTAGGTTTATGCTTTTTTAACTAATAAAAATAAACTGAGAATTTTATTTATTCTAAACAGATCTCTTCAGCTATCATAATTTTACTTCATGGATAAGTAAAATAAACAAGTATGATATGAAAGAAAAAAATATCATGATGCTTATAATCTCAGAATAAAGGCCAAAACATGAATCTCCCAGACACTTACAGTGGTTAGGAATGTATGAATAAATATAAAGCATCAAACCTTCAAAAAAAAGTGTAACTAAACAAATAATTTTCAACAGACTTCCAAATATCTTGAACTAAATATAATCTGGTAAAATGTAACAGATTATACATATGATGAATTGTCACAAACTAAAAGAAGATAATACCTTATTAGAAAATATAAGATAAGGGGTGGAGCCAAGATGGCAAAGAATAGACAGGTCTTTATTTAAGCTTCTCCTGGCATCCCTCAGATTAATCCTAGATCAAGCCTCTGAACAGGTTTTGGAATGATGAAACCCACAAATATTTGGAGTGCAACAAATTTCCAGCAGATTTTTTTTTTATTAAAGCTTTTTATTTGTATAACATATATATGGGTAGTTCCCCAACATTAATCTTTTTTTTTTTAAATTTTTATTTTATTTGCATAACATATGTGTGGGTCAGCAGATTTTTTGTAAGAACTTCAGAAAAGGTTTATTTCAACTGGATACAGGAGGGAGGCTACAAAGTGCAGGCTCAGTGCAGGGACTCAGGACAGTGTGGTGTTTTCACTCGGGAGAATCTATCTGGAGGCTCTTAGCTATTGGTTACTGTGTCCTGGTTCAGAAGCCAGTGGATCAGCAGATTAGCTGTGAGACATCCTATGGAAATACAAAAGGCAAATAGTGAATTTCTGAACCCTAGAATAACATGGGACTTGGTTACATCCATCCAGCACAAGAAGGAAGTCAGCAGCACTGGCCCAGGCCAGCATAAAGCTGCTGCCACCTGTAGAGGAAGCTTGGGATAACTGCCCCTTTGCCCTAAGACCAGATCCCAACTTTTTAAAAAATGAGCAAAAAAGCAAAAAGAATTCTTACCATAGATAGCTTTTATGTGGACAGAGAACAGACCTCAAACCCTGAGGATACTAAGGCAAATCATCTCCAGATGAAGCCCCAAAGGATGATATAAGTTGGTCCCATCTCACAATGCTCTCTTGGAAGAATTGAAAAAGGATCTTAAAAGAGAGAAGAAAAATGGGGAAAGGAAATGAGAGCTTTGCAAGAGAGTTTGAAAAAAGAAAAACAGAAATTGTCTGAAGAAAACACCTTAAAAATAGATATAGTGAAATGGAAAAATCATATAACTCTTTAAAAAATAGACTGGGCAAAATGGAAAAAGCATACGACTCCTCACAAAATAGATTGGGCAAAATGGAAAAGGCATATGACTTCTTACAAAATAGATTTGATAAAATGAAAAAAGCATATAATTCCTTACAAAATAGATTTGAAAAAGAAACCAACTCATTGAAAAATAGAATTTATGAAATGGAAAAATAATCCAATGAACAAAACACCTCATTTAAAAGTTTAATTGGCCAAATGCAAAAGGAGATTAAAAAAAGCCAATTGAAGAAAATAATTCACTAAACATTAGAATTGAATAAATGGAAGTGAATTACTCAATAAGACTTCAAGAATCAAGCAAAACTAAAAAAAAATGAAAAAATAGAAGAAAATGTAAAATACCTCATTGGAAAAACTGACCTGTAAAATAGATTCAGGAAAGACAATCTAAGAATTATTGGACTCCCTGAAAACCATGATGACAAAAAGACCCTAGACATCATCTTTCAGGAAATCATCAAAGAAAACTACCCTGATATCCTAGAACCAGAGGATAAGATAGTCATTGAAAGAATTCACCAATTACCTCCTAAAAGAGATCCCCAAATGAAAACTCCAAGGAATATTGTAGCTAAATTTCAGAAATATCAGATCAAGGAGAAAATGTTGCAAACAGCCAGAAAGAAACAATTCAAATATCAAGGAGCCACAATCAAGATTGTCCAGGACCTAGCAGCTTCCACTTTAAAGGATCAAAGAGCCTGGAATCTGATATTATGAAAGGCAAAGAAATTTGGATTGCAGCCAAAAACCAACTATTCAGCAAAATTAAGCATTATCTTTCAGGGGAAAAGATGGACATTCAATAAAACAAGTGAATTTCATTTATTTCCAATTAAAAGACCAAAGCTGAACAGAAAATTTGATTTTCAAATAGAGAACTCAAGAAGAATAAAAAGAAAAGAAAAAAATGTTCCTTTTAAAAATTAAAAAGTTTTCATTCCTATATGAAAAGATATGTTTAACTCTTTATGACTGTACCTCTGTTATGAGTATACTTAAAGAATGCAGGTATAATTTGATTTTATTGTGATGATATAAAAAAGAAACTAGAGGTGGAAAGGGGATTGTAATGGAAGAAAAGGAAATTGGAGGTAAAATAGGGCAAATTACATTTCATAAAGAGGCAAAAAAGATCTATTACAATTTAAAGAAAGAAGGGAAGAGGATGAGCATTGTGTGAATCTTAATCTCATCAGATTTGGCTCAAAGAAAGAATATCAGATATGTTTAGATTTACAGAGAAACTTGTCTTACCCTACAAGGAAGTAGGTGGGGAAAGGGGAAAGGAAAGGGGAAGGCTAATAGAAGAGAGAAAAAAGTAGAAGGGGAGAGATATAAGAAAGAGGGAAGGGCTATAAAAGGGGAGGGCTGTTTGAATAAGGTGGTAGTCAGAAGCAAAATACTGGGGAGGAAGGAAAGAGGAAAAGGAAAGAGAAAAGTATAATTTGGGGAAAATAAGATGGCAGGAAATACAAAGTTAGTAATTTTGACAGTGAATATGAATAGTATGAACTCTCCCATAAAATGGAAGCAGATAGCAGACTGGATTAAAAGCCACAATCCTACACATTTAAAGCAGAGTTTTACATGTAGAGTAAAAGTAAAAGGCTGGAGAGGAATCTATTATGCTTCAGCTGAAGTAAAATAAAAGCAGGGATATCAAACCTGATCTCAGATCAAGCAAAAGCAAAAATAGATCTAATTAAAAGAGATAAGGAAGGAAACTACATTTTGCTAAAGGATACCATAGATAATGAAGTAATACCAATACTAAACATATATGCACCAAGTGGTATAACATCCAGCTTCCTAGAGGAGAAGTTAAGAGAGCTGCAAAAAGAACTAGACAGCAAAACTATACTAGTGGGGGATCTCAACCTTGCTCTCTCAAAACTAGATAAATTGAATCACAAAATAAATAAGAAAGGAGAAGGTAAATAGAAAATATAAGATAAATACAAGTTCCCTCTTTCTTTGCTTTTTCTTTCCTTTTTTCTTCCTTCCTTCCTTCCCTTCCTCCTTCCCTCTTCTTTCCTCACTTCCTTCCCTTTTTCCTTTCTTCCTTCCTTCTCTCCTTTCTTCTTCTTTTCTTCTTTCCCATCTTCCTTCCCTTCTTCCTTCCTTCTTTTCCCCCTTCTTCCTTCCTTCTTTCCCTCCTTCTTTCCTTCCTTCCTTCCCTTCTTTCTTTCTTCCATCCTTCCCTCCTTTCTTCCATCCTTCTTTCCTTCCCTCTTTCCTTCTACTTCCATTCTTCCTTCCTTCCCTCCTTCCTTTATTCTCTCCTCTTTCCTTCCCTCCTTCCATTCTTTTTTCCTTGCCTCCTTCCTTCCTTCCTTCCTTCCTTTCATAAATATTTACTTCATACCTCCTATACAAAGTTACAATATTTTATCTTAAGTTAAAAGTTTTTTTGATAAATATTTTTTCACCTGCTCTCTCAAAAGTTATCAATTATCTCTTAATCGTCAAATCTAATGACCTTTTCTCAATCATCATTCTTGATTATTCTGTAGTTTTAACTATTGATGACTTCTTGGCTACTCTGTGCTGCTTTTCTAATTTGTCTGATGGAGTGTATGGGTGTTCAAGAGGACTAAACCTTTGGTGTGAAGGCTTGCTAAACCTTTTTCAGGGCTCTTATCCACTTATGGTGTTCACCTAGCACTGAACTGTGGCTCTGAGAAGCGATAGCATGTGCAGTGGCCACACCTTGGCAAAACTGCCTTGGCAGATGGGCTAAACCATGTTGAGAATAACTGACAGACTAAAACTCATTGGTGAGTTAGGGAACATATAGTCCAAGCATGTGAAGATTTCCCTCTGTGGAATGGGTGGATAAGAATAATTTTTTTCCCACTGGCCATAAAGGTTGCTGAAACGGGTGCTGTGGAATACTTAAAGCTTGATCAGGCATCAAAAACAACACCCTAGGCCATGACCAGTACTCTTGACTTTTGTCTTGATACTGGACTTTGATGACAGTGAAAGACAGAATGAGGCTGACAAATTTGTGCAATTCTGCCTCCCTTAAATCCAATTCACCTATAGCTGACCTCTCCTCAGTCTTGTTTATGCCTTCTTTATTTATATCATATCCACTAGCTATGGGTGTCCCTTAAGGTTCTGCCCTGTCGTGGGCTCTCTTCTCTTTTTGCTCTGTACTACCTCACTTGGTGATTTTATTAATTCTATGTAAATGATCCCCAGAACTATATATCTATCCATAGTTTCTCTCCTGAATTATTTTCACATATTATCAACTACCTTTTAGACATTTCAAAGTGGATTTCCTGTAGGCACCTCAATCCCAAACATACCCAAAACAGAATTCATTATCTTTCCCCACAGTATCTCCTCTCTTGTGAACATTCCTTTTATTATGAATGGCATCACTATCCTCCCAATCATCCAGATTTATAAGTGTAAAACTCAGTTTCCCTCTCTCACTCATTCTATAAACCAATTCCTTGGCAAATCTTGATATTTCTATCTTCACAGCATCTTTATAATTCATATCTTTCTATCTACTCATATAATCATTACCCTCAAGATCTCATCACCTCTCATTTGGCTCATTTCATTAGCCTTCTAGATGATGTCTCCCCACTCAAATCAGTTTTCAAGGTAATATTTCTAAAGCATAGGTTTGACCACATCACCCCTTCTTCATGAATTCCAATGGTTCCTATCACCTTCATGATCAAATATAAATTCCTTTGTTTAGCATTCAAAACTCTTCGTAACAGGGATAATATCTAAAAAAATAAAATTAAAGAGTGAGAGAGGAACATACTGGGAGAAATGGAAAGGGAGAGATGAAATGACATAAATTATCTGCCATAAAAGAGACAAGAAAAAGCTTTTACAATGGAGAGGAAGAGGAGGAGGGAAAGGGGAATGAGTGAATTTTACTCATCAGAATTGGCTCAAAGAGAAAATAACATATACACTCAATATGGGTATAGAAATCAATCTTATCCTATAGAAAAATAGAAGGGGAAGATGCTACAAAAAGTGGGGAGGGTGATAGAAGAGAGAGCATATTGGGGAAGAGAGTAGTCAATAACAAAACATTTTTGAGAAGAGGGTGAAAGAAGGGAGAGTAAACAGGGAGGAAATGCAATTAGCAATAGTAAATGTGAAAAGAATTTTGAAGCAAGTTTCTCTGATAAAGGCCTCATTTTTCAAATGTATAGGGAATTGAGTCAAATTTATATATATATATATATACATATATATGTATATATACATATACATATATATATAAAGAGCCATTCCCCAACTGACAAATGATCAAAAGATATGAACTATGCTCAAAGGGTTAAAAAATTATGCATATCATTTGACCCAACAATACCAATTCTTGGCATGAATCCCAAAAGAGATTTTTTTTAAAAAAGAAAAGAACCTATATGTACAAAAATATTTATAGCAGCTCTCAGAGCAAAGAATTAGAAATTGAAGGGATATCTATCAATTAGGGAATAGTTGAATAAATTGTGGCATGTGGTTATGATGGAATACTCTGTTTTATAAGAAATGATGAGTAGGATGCTCTCAGAAAAGTCTGGAGAATCCATGAGTTCATGCTAAGTGAAATGTACTGTGTACAAAGTAACAGCAATGCTGTGGGATGATCATCTGTGAATGACTTTGCTATTCTTAGCAATACAGTATGTTTTCTTACTTCTTTGAGACCAAGTTCGATCATTATAATTATATAGTACTCAGGTTTGTTGTTTTTTTCTCTATTGTAGCACCTCTTTACCAAAGAATTTATAGCAGCTGAGATGAAGCCTTCTGCTTGGGTCACATATCTTTAGTTTGCTTCAATCAACTGATGAAAGAGAGATTGTGCCTTTAAAAAAATGTTACTTGTTCCTGCCCTAGAGAAGAATTTTCATTAGAACAAGGAAAAATATATGTGCACCAACTCAAAGTTTTGAGAGAGAAACTGAAGTGGTTTGGAGATGGGTGATATTATTGGGATTTGCTCAGCCATCAGATCTTAGACACAGCCACTGCCCTATCTGCTATAGCCAATAGTAAACAAAAATGCCAAAGAGAGACATATCTGGGCAGACTTGTCTTGATAAACTTTCTACTCAGAAGAAGTGGTAGCAGACTGTGATCTTTCTTTGTCCCTCCATCCCCCACTTCCTGCTTGGAAAAACATATAGTAAGTCTAAAATTTGCCTGCTCTTCAAAGTTTGTTTACATTCCATTAAATTAACAGTGAAAGCTTGCATAAGATGCAAGTGTAGCCATCCATGGTAATTTCTGATTCATTTTTGGGAATGAGATGTGAGAGAGAAGGATAATGCCATGATGTACAGAGAAAAAAGTTGGAGACAATTAAAATAGACTATGTTGAGATCTCCCCAAATGGGAACTCTGGTGCTAAAAAAAGAGAGAGAGAGAGAGAGAGAGAGAGAGAGAGAGAGAGAGAGAGAGAATTTTATTGATTTGTTTTTCATAAATTCCCAAAGCATGGTAAAAGGATGACCCTAACATTTCCCCATGCAAAATGTCAGCATGATATTGGTTACTGGCTGGTAGGCAGCTCAGGAAGCTACAAAAGTAAGTTATATAGCTTTCTCTGTTGTTCTACTCTAAGATTATTCAAAGAGATCCCTCCCCTTCATAGAGCAATTAACGAGAAAGTCATGGCTAGTAAGAGGAGAAAGGAGTGGCTCCATGTTGCAGCAGCAGAACAGAATTTTTTACCTTATACAATAACCTTACATTGTTGCAGTTATGCATATTATTTTACTGGTCCTGCTTACTTCATTTTGCATCAGGTCACAAAAACCTCCCTATGTTTTATTGTATTCTCACATCAATTATTTTTTACCGTGCAGTAACATTTTGCTACAGTTATGTATTACAGTGTTTTTAGCTGTCCTCTGATCATTAGCATTTGCTTTGTTTCCAGTTCTTTGCTAACACAAGTACTTTTATATATAGTGTAATATATATGGTGCCTTTATGTCTTTCACCCTCTGAGGGCACATATCTGGATTCAATAAGACCTCTGAGTCAAAGGATATAGGTATTTTAATCACTTTCTTAGCATAAGAATTTTAAGAATTGAATTTTTACAAAGTGCTTTCAGTTTAATAATCCTGTGAGGTCAGTATTACAAGTATTATCCGTGCCAACCAACAGATAGGCACAGGAACCTGGGAGTAGAGAAATGGAAGGCAGTATGTGCTAAACAAAGTCAGACTACAACCACCACCCTGACTGCTGTCTCCTCTCATATCCTTATGGAGACAACATAGAACTCTGCAGTATTTCTAGCCCAATGCCCTCAGTCATCACCCTGAGAAGCAACCCATGTGAGAAAGGCAGGCTTATAGTACTGATAACTGAAGCTTTGAGGGTCGGAGACCTCATGAGAGGAGACACAATCCTTTAAACCTTTAGTAGCATTTTATAGTATTTTTGACATTTATCAATAAGCATTTATTAAGTGCCTGTCAGGTGTCAGACACTGAAATATAAGTACTTGCAAAATACAAGAAAGAGAGAAATGCAAGAATGAAACAACCCCTGATATTTTATCAGAAATGATAACACATACATATATAAGCATATACAAAAATAAAGAGGATAAGCATAAATACAAGCAAAATGCTGTGTGTAATTTTGTTTCCAGTGTTCTCCATTTTTTTTTTTTTTGCTGAAACTGTTGGAGTTAAATGACTTGCCCAGGGCCACACAGCTAGGGAAGTGTTAGGTGTCTGAGACCAAATTTGAACTCAGGTCCTCCTGACTTCAGGGCTGGTGCTCTATCCACTGTGCCACCTAGCTGCCCCTTGTTCCCCATTGTTTTGACCAATATTTTGGTCTCTTAAAACTTCCTCCATATTTTGCACAGTAGGGGTAATCTACAAGTTCTTAATTCTATATTTCACAGATCTATGAATCGATTTTTTGGGGGGTACTGCTTTCATAAACATAAATTGCAACCCCTTAATACTTTAACAAGGGACTGAAGTTTCTGTAGCCAAAACAATTCAATACCTCATGACCAGTCTCTAGCTATGAGCTTCTAAGTTACCCAGCAAGATTGGTCCTTGAATTGAAGTTATATTAGAAGTCTTTTCCAGCTTGGTTCTCTATTAGCATGGCCTTTAGGAATTCAGAATCACCTCCACACCAGATTGAGACATTAGAGGAAGACTTCAGTGGAGAAATGTAGAAGTGATAATAGAAATAATCAGCATAACCAATTCTTTGTTAATAACATTACATGCTATTCTTATAAAGCTGATATTCAGGAAGTATCTTATTCATCACATTCTAGCATTACTTAAAATTATTCATAGCTAAGAATGTGTTGTCCATAAGAAAGGTGTGTTTTCCATGTAGGTTATATGTATGTCTGCATGGGCATGTCTAAATGTGGCTTTCAGGAAGGAATATCTCTGGAATCTTGCCCATCTCTCTCCACCTGATTCCTGCCTGGAGAAAAGCAGGAAATTGTGGGCCCAAAGCTGGCATTACTTCTCTCCCCAGCCATGGGATATAAGATTAAAATTATATCTTTTTGCTCCCTTAAATAATCCAGGGAAAGTGATTTTGTTATTAGGTTCAATTCACTTTCCAAATTGCTATCTCTTAAAAGGAAAAAAAGTGATCCAAGTTTATATCTACCAAATGTAAATTACATAAAAAGTCACACATACTGAATACCTAATAAACCCATTTATCCAAGCAGATAGCAAACAGAAATCACAGAAATTATAAAGATTAGAAAGTACTAGACAATACACAGAGTCCATGAGGGACACAGAGATAGTCAGAGACAATTCTTGATCTTAGTCAACAAGAAATTACAGTCTCTTGAGAGGTAAATCAGGACCGAGCTTCTCTATATGTCTATTTCTTCCTAAAGTCTGCCTGTCTATCTATCTCTTCAGGATTTTTTCTCAAGAAAGTCCCAAAAGGTGTGTCTTCTTTCTAAGCAAGAAGGGCTTTGCTTAGATAGTCTAACAAATGAGCTGATTGCATAAATGGCATATTTAATTCAACTTCCAAGACAGCAGTTTTTGTATTTTCAACATCTACAGCCAAAAAGCAAAAAATGAGATAGTTTACCTTTAAATTTTTAGTTCTTTTTTAACTCTATCATCTGTGTATATTCAGATAAGAAGGTTCAATAGAAATGAAGTCGAGTCCATTGCTGAAATTCCACAGGTCCTTAAAGAGATAGAAAGTGAATAATATCTAGGTAAACAGAGGAGGAGAAAAGTTCATTGAAAGTTAGATAGAATGCTTCTGAAGTAGATACAGAGGGTCAAAAAAGAAACCGTAGTCCTGATACACATAGACTCTTAGGAGGAGGAAGAAGCCTTATGTTGTCTGTTTATTTTCTTTTATACTGTCAAAGCTTCAGTGCCTCTGCAGGGTTGGTATAGCAGGAATGTTTGGAGTGATCCCAATGCAGAATTAATTTTCTTTACCAGCAAAGGTCTTTAAACAAAGTTGGTGTGACCAGTAGGATTTGTTGTAGGAGGTTGGGAATCTTTTTCAAATATGGATTGGACAAGATACATACTAAGGAAATCTCTTCCAATTCTGAAATTCAGTAACACCATGATATTATTAAATCCTATGGTAGAATTTAGATATATTGATAGAATATTGTATACAATATCAGCTTTTGTATTGGATGTTTCTGTTTAGTTGGTTTTTCTTTATCATAAAGTAATATTCAGTCTGGAAGAGGTAAGAAAATGACCAATGCAAAGATAAAAGCATCAATAATAATATATTTTTAAAAATAGAATTTAACATAAGTAAACATAGTATAATCCTACTATTTTGTCAAATTACTTTATTATTACTTTCTTTTCTACTATAATTTAACTTCTTGGAAGCCTGGTCAACACTGGCTGTACTAACTTCCTTATCTTATCTCACACCTTTCATACCTATAGGATCATGGACTTAGAACTGGAAGAGATCTTAGAGAATATCTAATCTTTCTCCCTCATTTTATAGGTGAAGAAATTCAGAGGTTAAGTGACTTGCTCATAGTTATACAGCTTCTATGTATCAGAGGCAGGATTTTAATCCAAGTTTTCCTGACTCCAAGATTAGCTCTCCAACCATTATAGTATACTGGCTTCTACCTCCCTCCCCAATCTCCTGAAACTTCCTTTCAAAGACCATGGTGATTTTCTAATTCTCAAATGAGCTTTCCTTGGCCTCACTGAAGCATTAGACCATTCCTTTCTCTCCTCTTATAGTTTTTGTAATGCTGTATATTCCTACTGCTCTTCCTATAGTGACAAAAATATAGGTACACATTTTGTAAGAAGTTGAAAACATTTGTGCAACATTTCAGGCATGAGTATCTTTATTTGAGGCCTTAGGATTTAATATTCATCTGAGTAATATTTTAACTTTTTATAGTCACAGTAAATAAATGAGCATAATGAAAAAAACAATTAAATATATCTTGAAATTTGATACATCAGATTAGGAATAATGAGCAAATAAGAAGAATTTGAAAACAGAGAGAGTAAAAATTTGGCATCAACTATGGCCAAGGCAAAGAAGGCTGAAGAAATTAGGATTCAAAAGATTCAAAATGAGATAGTCTTTTTGGTTGTGGCCAGTTTGGAAATCATCTTGCTCAATTCTGCATCTTCCTTCCTTCCTTTCTTCCTTCCTTCCTTTCTTCCTTTCCTTCTTTCCTTCCTTCTTTCCTTTCTCTTTTTTTTTAAATAAAAATAAGACTTTAAGAGAAAACATTAACAAACACAATAACAAACTGATATCAGAGTGATATGAGGCATAAATTATCCTATTGGTGGTGGTGTGTATCCTCAATGCATTGTATTACTACACAGAGCCACTGAGACACAGCACTAGAGTATCTCATGAGGCTGATTCCAAGGAAGGCTATTGAACAGACTGCACTTAAAAAAAAAAAAAAAAAGGATATACATTCCATAGGGAAACAGGCAGAAGACATGATCTGATATAGAGTAGAGATCACTCAGAAGCTCCCATGTCAGGACCCAACTTCACCCCTGCTATCTGCATGCAGGACATGCTCTAATAGTATTTAAAGATAAATGAAACAGTTGGTAGCAACCATAGTCATTATTAATTTATTAAGTGTGTATATTTCTTGCAATTATTTTGGTTTTTGTCTTTTAAATTTTAATTTAATTTAAATTTTAAATTTTAATTTTCTTCTTAAATTTCTTAAAAAGAGGAGGATTGAGGTTCTTTTCCTTCCTCTCAAATAGAAGAGAACAGAAGGAATCACAGATAAGTAGGATACCTTTCAAAGTTCAATAATGAATTTACCATATATTAAAAAATAAAAGCAAGTGCTACTTAATGAAAAGTCTGTTTCATATGTAATATTCTTGTGTTCAACAATGTGTAAATCCTTAATTTATTTGCTATTTAAGTTCAGAATTTTATAAATGAATTGAGAATTTTAAAAATTAGAAGAAAGAGGAGAAGAATGCTGCTGAAAAAGAAAAATGAATTGGAAGCCAGAGGAAAGAAAAAGTGTGAAGAAAAAAATGATTTCAGAGAACTGATGTGAAGAATATTGCCCAACTCCTAATGGAGAGGTGATGCACCAAATATGCAGAATGATACTTACATTTTTTTACATAGCTAATCTGAAAATATGTTTTACTTGACTATTTGCTAAAATGAATCCTTCCTTCCTTCCTTCCTTCCTTCCTTCCTTCCTTCCTTCCTTCCTCCCTTCCCATCTTTCTTTAGTTTTCTTTCTTTCCTTTGAAGAAGAAAAAGCTAAAAGAGAAAGAAAAAAAAAAGTTTGTAAAGCTGTTTTACATATATTCTTATTTATCTTCACAACAACCTGAGAGATAAGTGCTATTTATCTTCCTTTTATAGATAATAATATTGAAACTGAGGCTAAGTGACTTACCTAGGATCACACAGCTAGTAAGTGTCTAAGGTAGGATTTGAACTCATGTCTCTCTATCTCTAAGTGCAGTTCTTTAGGTCCTATAACACCTATTTCATGAAGGCATATTAGATAATTAATATTTGATCTTTTGATATATCTTGGGATTAGGAAGCCAAAAATTTTTTTCTAATTTCCCTTGTTTCATTGCTGAAGAAACTGAAGCCCAAAGAGATCTGATGATTTTTCCAAGCTCACATAGCTAAGTCATCTCATCAGGAAAAGCATAGGGTGTCCCAAAGGTCTTAGTGCAATCCCTAAATCGGCATTGGATGTGAGATTTTATTGACACAGAGAATTCCTGGTTGAAGAAATTCCTCTCTATGCAAGACTGGCACATAGTCTACAACTTCAGTTTTATCAACTTATTTTTATCTGTGATTTAGTGACTTGGGTCACTTAGAGGTTAAGTGACAAATGTCATGGTCACTATGTGTCAGAAGTATCACTTGGACTCTGGTATTTGAGATGCTAAGGCCAGCTTTCCATCCACAATGTCATACTGCTTCTAAAGGAAAGAAGAAAATACATATTACTATGTATAAAAACTCTGTATTGGAATTAGAACTGAGTGTATTTAGCCTGGAGAAAATCAGACTCGGAGGAGACTTCATAGATTCAAAGGGCTGTCTTGGGGAAGGGTTAGGCACATCATTGTGTGGCCCAGAAAGCAGAACTAGGAAGACTGGATGGATGAAAGCTAGAAAGGAGTAAATGTGGGTCTGATACCATGAAACACTTCCTAACAATGAGATGAGTAGACTCTGAAGCTATTATCCAAACTCTTGCAAGCTCTATTGGACCTGTCAGGATTCTAGGGGGGAAGGGATAACCTTGAAGGATTAGGAGAATTTCCTGATACCTATCTAATGACCTCCTACTGGTATGCTCTCACATTGATTATTAATTGATATCAATGAACTAGACAATTAGTTTTATTTTCAGCTAGATATGCAGGGACTATAGCGCTGTACTTGGAAGTTCTAAATTAAAATCCTGTTATAGACATTAGTTGTATGAATCTGGGTAAGTCACTTAATGTCTTACAGAATTAGTTTCTTTATCTATAAAATAAGAATAATGATAGCACCTACTACAAAGGATTGAATCAAATAAGATCAAATAAGATAACATGCAAAGCACTTTGCAATCCTTTAAAGCACTATATAAAGGTTGGCCATTATTTTATCTCCATTACCTGATAAGGATTCTTTGTACATAAAAAACATTGAATACATATATGTTGAATTGAAGGGGGAAAAACAAAACAAAACAAAGACAGTCATATAGTTAGTTAGCAACAGAAGTCTAGAATCTGGAGTCTAAAATCCATCTATTTCTCAAATGAGGAATTTCCCTCCTACCACAGATCCTAGTATCACTAGAATTTCTGAAAATTGTTAAAGGTAAGTCCAAATGGGCCACAGAAGATTGCAAAGTTCCAAATAAGTGTTTTTGTGTTATGGCCTGACAAGGTTACACAAACAGAATGATCTTGCCTTCTGTTCTACCTCCTGGGCCTTTCCCTTCTGTCCTTTTTCTCTTGGCTTCAAAAGCTTTGCAGCTTACTGGGGTTTTTTTCCTGTTTTCTTTTTTGTGGAGAAATTATGTCAATGGGGGAGTTGGGTGATGAAAATATGCTTAGTTCTAAGTCCAAGGCTGAAAGTAGCAGGTTTTTTTTTTTTTTTTTTTTTTTTTTTTTTTTTTTTTGCCCTGAGACATGCAGCAAAAAAACCCGGCCTGAGACAAGTGGAAGGAAATATGTCCTAATATAAATCTTTTCAAGGCAAAATCATTGGTGTGGAAGGTGATAAGGTGAATGGACCAGGGATCATGAGGCTGTGCTTGGAAAGAACTTGGAGAAAGAGAGATATTGGGAGAAAAAGCAGAGTGGGATGGAATTAACCTTGAAGGTGAGGAAAGAGCCACTTGCTAGTTTCCTATTTTAGCTAATTATTCTTGCTAACCAAGTACTAAGTTTAGCTATTCCTTAACTGCTAAAGACCTTTTTTTTTTTTTAAAAAAAAAAAAAAAGTGCTATTAGTATCCTTTTAAATACTGGAGCCCTGGGCAAAACTCTAACTAAACCTAGTGGCTAGAATCTTGTACTTGAGGTTAGGAAGCCCCAACATTGAATCCCAGCCTCTGGCACTTAGTTATTACATGATCATAGGAAAATCACCTTGTCTCTAGGATTTGCTTCTCAATTTCCTTATCTGTCAAATGGCAATAATAATCTCTGTGGAATTTGCCTCATATTTGTGAAGCTCAGATGGGATCCAGAAAACCACTTTGCAAACCCTACAGTGTTATGAAAATATCAGCTATTATTATCCTGATAAGTCACTTTTATTTCCATTTAGCTAAACACTCCCTCATGTTTCAACATGTTTCTTGTTTATAGTTTAGCACATTTTTTGGATTTTTAAAAAATTCCCAACATTCTAGCAGTGAAAAGACATTAAGGAGTCATTCTTTCTAGTTGGCTTTAACATGCTAAAAACAAAAAGTATGACAGACAGCCAAGAAACAACAGGTAAAATCAACTAAATATTTTAAATTTATTTACTTTGATTTCTATTTATTTGCTTTCCTTTCACATTATTATTTGGCTTAATCTGTGATCTTCCCATTTTTCTCTCATTTCAAACCTTTCCAGATACAATCCCGTTTCTAATAGCAGAAGGAGGTGGCATTATTCCATCAGTATTATACTTAAATGCTTAAATGATTTAAGAGGATCTCATCTCGAGGTGATTCAAGGTAATTCCAATAGTCTTGGGGTGGAAAATGTTATCTGCATCCAGAAAGAGAAATATGGAGATGGAATGTGGATCAAAGTACAGTATTTTCACCTTTTGTTATTGTTGTTTTTGCTTGCTTGCTTGTTTTTTTGTTTTGTTTTTTTTTGTTTGTTTTTGTTTTTTCCTTTTTTCATGTCTCAACAAATTGGTTTGGGTGAAATTTCCTTTACTGATATAGCTCAGTGATTTTGTTTGTTTATCCATTTCCTCATCTATAAAATAGGAATAATAATAGCACTTACATCACAGATACATAGAGACAGGTGGCACTGCAGTGGATAGAGTACTAGGCTTGGAATCAGGAAGACTTCCTGAGTTCAAATCTGACCTAACACACTTATTAGTTGTGTAATTTTAGGCAAATCACTTAACCCCATTTGCCTCAGTTTCCTCATCTATAAAAAGAGCTGGAGAAAAAAATGGCAAACCACTCTAGTATCTCTACCAAATAGGTTTACAAAGAAATGGACATGATTGAAACAAATAAACAACAAGAAGATAAAGGAATATCCAACTTGTAGAAGGATGTCAGATATATCTTTTATTATCTGGCCATGCCTTTGGATTTTCCTAATAAATCTCAGCAGCAACAGTAACCACCTTATGTTTAACTGGTGACATAGCTCAAGCATTAAGTGGCTTTCTGGACTTATGAATGCTTCTTTGTTGTAACAGTTAGGTTTGTTCTGCAGTTAGGACACTTCTGCCAAACACTTGCCATTTAAACCTCCCTTTGCTGAGTTTTACAGCTTGGTTGCAAAACTTTTTCTTTAGCATACTGCAAAGGACTATTTCAGCAAAATATCAAATATATATATATGTGTATATATATATATGCATATATGTGTATTATGTCTCACACACACACAAAAAATCCAAAACCTAATTTCAGACCCATTTCCTTCCCTCTATAACTTGGTTTTAAGTTTCATTTAATTTTTCATTCTTACTAAATTTCAACTTCTTTGAAACACACGCACACAAATCAAGATTAAGGAAGTGGGTGAAATTCTAAAGTTCTCAAGTTTGGCATCTCATTAATAAAAAATCAGGAAATTGAGTTTTTATTTTAATGTTTTCAGAGAAGATGCTGCTTAGAAACAGTGATTTGAAAAAAAGCTCTAATTAAAAAATAATCATACTCTTCCTGGCAATTAACTGTTTCACAACACAATTTAATTCCTTTGGAATTCAGAAAATGCTAAGCTATTCTATCAAAAGCAAGCTGGTGGTTATGACTGATAATTTGTTATTGTAAGGATTTTCAATAATAACAAGTACTGTTCAATCAGTCAGCCACATAGCACCTTATGGCAAAAAAAAAAAAAAAAAAAAAAACCCCAAAACATTTAGTTCAGAGTTGTTCCAATGAATCATATATTTAATGGTTTTTCTTTGTTTTTCAACAAAAATGTACTAGGGCTTGTTTAAGTTTGCAGAAGTTCTGGCCAGCTACAGAAGCTTCACAGAAATCAAAGATGGAAAAGGCCTCTGAGGTCATTTGGCTTTTCCTGGTGCCAGGGCAGGATTGCTCTATCCATTATGTTCTGGAGTGTTTTCTCCAGGCTGATTTGAATGCCTGAGGCAGTACAGTACAAGACAATACAGTGCCTTGAATCCTAGTGTCTTTTTTCTAAGTATTTTCATCAACGGGAGCAATGTTGAAAGCACTCCATTAATTAGCTTCCACAAGTGAGTGCTTATTTTATTTATTGCCTGTTGCTTTCCAGATCCCCTTATTCTTTTTGTGGGCTCTAAGAAGTTTGAATGATAAGACAGAGAAACCTCTTAAAATAATAAATATATGCTTACACTGATGGAGATGCTGCTTTCATGTTTCCTAAAATAATGGTTCTAGAACACGTTTTGTTTTTGTTTTTGTTTTTTTTTTTTTTTGATTGGCTAACATTCTCAGGATATATATAGGTTTAACATGGCATTTTTAAACATATCTCATTTGAGCCACATATATTTGAGGGCAAGTGAGCATTGTTACACAGTTAATAAATGTTAGGCAGCAGCTAATTGGTACAATAAATGAATCACTGGACATGAAGTAAGGAAAACCAGAGTTCTGATACAGCTGTGTGATTCTGCTTCAATTTTCTTATCTGTAAAATGAGGGTAATAATAATGTCTATTTTCCAGGGTTGTAATGAGTATCAAATGACATATTTGTAAAGTGCTTTGCAAATCTTAGGGCACTGTATAATTGCTAGTTATTATTGTAATTATTTCTCAGATCTTTCCTGACTTCTTCCAATGCTTCCTCTAATGTATTGCCTTCTATACCTATAGGTATATTTCATGGGACCTATTTGGTCATCCCATCTGTCTCCTTACATATAGTACAGTGGAACCAGAGGACCTCATTTCTGATATTTAGCAATAGTCTCTCAGACTCTAGCTCTTATGGTCTTATGATTCTGTTTACCTCAATACATCAAACATCTGTGATTTCATCAATTATGAGAATTCCCTCAGTATGGGAACTCTCCAACAGCTTTACTAGAGCTTACTCTGTGTCAAGCTCATTACAAATATTATCTTAACAACCCTGAGAGTGCTATTAATGATAACACTTAAAAAAATAATAGCACTTAATTCCCATTTTATAGATAAGGAAACTGAGGCAACCAAGTTAAATGACCTGCTCAGGGTCAGATAGCTAGTGTCTGAGACCAGATTTGAACTCAGGTTTCCTGACTCCAGACCTGGCACTTTATCTATTGTGCCACCTAGCTACCTAAGAGACATTAAGTGACTTGACTATTATCCCACAGCTACTAAGTGACAGAGACAGCATTCTAAAGCCAGGTCTCTCCTAACTCCAAGGCCAGAATTCCTTTCACTACAATACTCTGATTCTGTGTAATAGTATTAACAATGATTCATGTTCTAATAATAGCACTCATTTATATAGCTCTTTCCACATAAAACCTTGTGAGGTAGTCAATGCAAATATTATTCACCCAATCTTATAGGGAAATCTCTTTCCTAGGACTGGAGGTAGCTCTAGGGTCTCCAAGGTCTTGCCTGAAGAGATTAGTTTTTTGGGGGTTTTTTGGTTGTTGTTTTTTGGGTTTTTTTTTTTTTGTCAATGCTTTCCAAATTGAAAAAGTTTCAAGTATAGACTGAGTTAGGTTTAAGGAGTAATATAACCAAGCTGTCTTTCTTACCAGGTAAGTCCTCAAAGTGATGGATTTTTTGGACTTAGCAACTCTTAAAATCCACTATTAAATCGCAAAGGATTTATGACAAAGGGAGGGCCTGGCATGAATGAATCACAGATCCCTGAGGTACTGAATTATAGACAAAGAACTAGGCCCCAAGATTTGAAGCAGCTTGTTCCATAGCTACTAAGTGTCAGATCTAGGACAAGAAGCCAAGGCTTCTTACTCCAGGCTCAGGGCTCTTTTCTTTTTGCTGCTCCTTGCTAAATAAAGTCTTACTCTATTTTATTTTATATTTTGTTTACTAGGAAAGCTGACATAATATATATATATATATATGTATATATATATATAAATATATGTGCATATACATATATGTGTCCTCTATGGTTCTTTCTATGTCCTCTATGATTCTTTCTACCTCTAAATCTCTGATCCTATTATCCTTGATGCTCTAAGGAGCTTTAGAATTATTCCATCAACTGATTAAAGAAAAAACACGACTCTTTTTTGTTGCATTAATTTAATTCCAATGTTCACTTCTAGGTCCTTAAATAACTGGGGCTTTCATATTAATGCAAATTTTGTGGTGTTTCAAATAAACTTGCCTTTAGTGACCTCTGGAACAAGAAAATGTAAGCATCATGAAAGAAGAGAATATGTTTATCTAAGTTTATATCTTCTCTACCACAGTAGGATATATTTTTAAAAAGTATTTTAAAATAAAATCAAGGGAAGGAAACATTTTTAGTAAACTGATGCAATACCCAGAGTACATATTATAAGAATTTTTATTTGTTTTCCAAACTGAAGCATAAAAAAGTAAACACAGAATTATAGGATTTAAAATTGGAAGGGCCATAAATATATCTTTTAGTCTAGCTCCCTTCCCCCATTTTGCAGATAAGGAAATTACGAGCCACAGAACAGGGGTGAGTTGCCTAAGGAGTAGAGACTGAATTCAAACAGAAGCCTTTCATTAAAAATAGGTGGTTTATAGAAATTTGGAATTCTTCTAATACTATATTCCTATATTCTATTTTCCTCTTGGCTAAATGGTCAAAAATAATTTTAAAAATTAACTTTTTGAGATAATGAGCATTCCTATTTTATAATCAAAAATAAGAAATCAAGAGATATTCTAAATGTGAACATGATAATTATATTTTATATTTATATAAACCAAATAGTAAGTATTTATATATTATTTATATAATATATGTTTCTTGAGTTCAGAAACTTTTTTTGTTATGGCTAATTAATCTTTTTGTTAAGTTTTTGTACTCTAGGACTGGGTTGAGAAAAAGGTCTGGTGGTGGAAAGAGTGCTAGACTTGAAATAAAGAGAAATTTGGATTCAGATTTTGGTTCTTACATCTACTATCTGTGCAAGTAAAAGTTTATTTAAATGTAAAATGACACTAGTATTTGCAGCACCTACAGGAAAGGTTAAGGGTGATAGAGCCAGGCATCAGTAAACCTTAGTTACTAAAAATTATGAGCTATTATTATTTTATTTTAGAGAACTCAGAAAATGTTGAAGCTATTATATATATGTTTTTTCAACAAATTGAAAATCAGAGGAAGAAAGAAGGGACTTACCAAGGGGAAAAGGCAGGTAAATGAGCTAAATAGAACCAGTAGAATACTAATACTAATATACAAATATCTTATTACCCTAACATAAGAATAAGTATATTTTTATACCCTGAAAATCTTAAAAATGTTTATTTTATGTCTTTATATATATTTATATCTATATCTATATCTTTATATATATTTAAATTGAGATTTCTAGTTTGGGCCCATTTTAGAGTTTCTTTTATATCCTATCATAATAATAATATATCATAACTAGAGAACTTTCCATATGTTATTTCATTTTTTCTAAAGCTTTATTTTATTGTATATGTCATATATATTATAAAATATTACATATATAAATTTATATATATTATAAAACATACTCCTCAAGTCTCTTTCTGATCACTCTTGGTTCTTGGAGTGTGTGTTTTGTGAAGAATTTACAAAAAGCTTTATATTCATCCACTTTCTCCTATTATCAGCACATTTTCTTCTTAGCCAAGCTTTGTTAATAGTAATAACAACTTGTTTTTATATTAGTTTAGATTTTGTTTGTCCCAAGAGAAACAATGACATCATGAGATGATGTCTTTACCTATGCATGAATTGGATTTAAGTGAGGCACAATTGTACAAAGCTGTCAAACTTATTCTCTCTTCCAGTCATCAAAGTCCAGTGGGAAGACAAAAGTCAGGATGATTGGCAATAGCCTGGGATGCAGTGGATGACATTGGTGGCTTTGATATTTGACCAAGTTCCTGTTTCAGACACTTTCATGGGTATGGGAACAAATTATAATCATTTGTCTATACCCTTGGGGTAGGGGGGAGTCTTTACTTGGCTGAGGTAGACTGTCCCCTACCCTTTAAGTAGTTTAATCTGTCTGCTGAGGCAGTTTTACCAAGGTGTGGCTATTGTCCATTCTGTGGTTTCTTGGAGTCACACGTGAGAGTTGAGTGACAAATGGACACCAAAGGTGGATGAGCAGCCTTGAAAAGGGCTCAATAACCCTCACACCAGAGGTGCTAGTCCTCCCTGAATACCCCATACACCCCAATTGGTTTATATATATATACATATATATATATATAGTCTAAATTGATTTTCACAATAATCCTATGAGTTTGGTAATATAATCATCTTAGTCTACAAATATATAAATTGTGGCTCTGAGAAGTTATTGATAAAACAGTGAGATGAAAAGGTGCATACCAGGCTAAATATGCACCTTTTTAAAGCTAAGCTCTTTTGAGATTTGAATTATCATTTTACATCTTGTAAAGGATGTGAACTTTTTAATTGTCTTATCTACACCTCCTAAAAGATGTTTAGCTTTGAGCTCATTTGCATGTGAAAAGGCCAGGAAAGGAACTGAAAAAATGAACTTACCCATTAGGCCTAGATTGCCTCACTATCTTTTTATTACCATTCATCATTTCTTTCTATTACCACCCAATTTTTAAATAGTGAACCTAGAACCCCAGAGATGTTTAATTATTATTAAGCAAATGGCCATTGCCTGGTTATGGCTTCTCCCGCAGAAATAGAGATTCTTACCCTAAATGACGATTAGGTCTTTCATCAAGAAGACCTAAGGTTGTACCAAGATGAAATGTGGACAAAAATTCACAATTTTCCTTTGCTGTTCTTGTTAATATGGCAATTAGTTTGCTAAAATATTTCCAGAAGTCTCCCTCCTCACCCCACATTTCTACTTATATAAAGTAGAATTTTCTATTTCATTTTAGCAGCCTATAACACATTTAAAAAAAAATAAACCTATTTATTTTCAAAATATGTACATGGATAATTTTCAATATTCTCCCTTGCAAAACCTTGTGTACCAAATTTTTTCCCTCCCTTCTCCCACCCCCTCCTCTAGATGGCAAGTAGTCCAATATATGTTAAACATATAACACATTTTAATACCTTGAAGCTCTTTCCTCTATGCTTGGTACATAGGAAACTGAATATAGTATTGTTTTCTTTTTTTTTAAATTTCTATTCACATGAAACTTTTGGATCATATGTCAATATCCTTTGAAATTAAACGAAAGCTAAAATTCAACTATGTTGAATGTACTAGGTTGTTTTTCCTACATAAAAGATATTATTACTCTACCAAAAAAAAAAGTTTTTATAATAATGGAAATGGGTTTTCCCTAAGACATCCATATTCTCACTGATGAAAAATACCAAACATTTGTGAGGCAGCTGGCCAAGTATCCAGAGTTCTTTTCTGAGGAAACTAACTGGCCCCTAGGGGGATAGAGTTTTGATCCACAGCCTCATCAGCACTTTTTTTCTAATAGAGCTGCCTCCTACTTAAATTACCTTTTTATTTTAAATTTAAAGCATTAATATGTTTATACTATTACTAAGGGAGCAAGATATTGAAGTAATAAGAAATGCAGTGAGCTCCTCACCCTGCCTCCCTCCAATTCTTTCAAAAAAGATCTGGAAAACATACCAGAGATAGTCCTAATTGGGAAATCTAAGGGGAAAAAAATTCATTGTGAATCATTTTTCCAACCCAGGTAGACATAAGGAAACAAAGAGATCAGGAGTCACTGGGGATGGCAGAACATTCTAACACGGTGAAAGAAGAGGTCCTAGATCCAATATAAAAGGAGTTTGACGTAATGAAGGTTTAGGAAAAGGTACAAACTACTGTTTCTGTTGCTTATTACCCAGTTTTGGATTGCAGATCCAGGACAGAATGAGGAGAAAATCTACACCAGGGTAAAGATTAGTCACGGACCCTAATCTATGTACTGAGCAAAGAGTAACTAAAGAAGTAGGCACCAACTGTGGGACACATTTGCAGTATATGTCAAGGGTAGATATAGATGGACAAATTCTTGGGGCCAACTGTCCAACAAATACTGTAATTTGGACAACAAGCATTCTTTAAAAAATAATAACAACCCAACAACTATTTTCAGAAGTATTTATTGCCACTTCCTCCCTCTTCCCTTTCCTCAATTGAACAATTAAAAAAAAAAAAAAAGAAAAACTTTAATAGCAAACACGCATATGGGGGGGGGGACTCCCTTATTGACCTTGTCCAAAATGTATGTCACATTTAGCATTTTAAGTTCATCACCTCTTTGGTTGGAGATGGGGAGTGTGCTTCAACTTCATTTCTCTGTAAGAGTAATTTATTATTGCATTGAAAGTTCTAAGTCTTTCAGAGTTTTTTTCTTCACTATATTGTCGTATGAAAATATTCTTTTAGCCATGCTCATTTTATTCAATATCAGTTCAAAGAAGTCTTCATTTTATCATTTTATTATTTCTTGAAGGACAGTAATATTCCACTACATTTATGTTCCATAGTTTATCTACTCTACAAGAAGTAAACCCCCTTTTTGTTTCCAGTTTGGGGTTACTATGAAAAGAGCTTCTAGAAACATTTTTCTGTCTTATAGGTCTTTTTTCTCCTTCTTTTGTCTCTTTAGGGGTATTGTGGCAACAATAAGAATTCTTTAACCACTTGGTTTTTCATTTGTGAACAAGTACAGGTTTTTCCTTTGGGGTTACTGCAACTCTTACTTAGAAGTCTATGTAATGTTTCAAAGTTTAATGCAAGCAGAACAGTGTGAAAAAGAACAAGGGCATTATCCACACAGAACATGTAGGATCTCACCATCTATGCCATCCCTCTTTATTTTGAACTCCTTACTGGACATCTTCCATGACAGTGGCAAATATCTTTGGCAAGTATACATCTCCTTGTTTTAGTCTTCAAACAAAATTTTCTCTATTAAGTAGACTTTCAACAAATCTTTTATGAATTTAACACATGCACAGGAGTATGTGTTGGAGGAGAGTCTTTAGGTCAATCCATTGCTCCTAAGAAGTCAAATACTTTTTTTAAATCACCAAGAAACACAAAGACCTTTTATACTTTGCTCTTTTCTGTCAAATGGTGACTATAAAGATAGAGTCCATTGTGATATATTGTTTGTAAAAGCCTGGTGGCTGCTCATGCCTTCAATGACCTCAATATATTCTCTTTTTAAAAAAATTATATACATATTTTTTCATCTGCAAAAATCTGTCTTTTTGCTCTCTTATCCCCAACTTTGCCTCTGATTGTAAGAGATCTGGGCAGTTTTTTAAAATTTATTTTTATATTGATAATTTTGGGAGCAGTTTTCTTGAAGTAGGGTGTTAAAGCTTTTTTTTTTTAGTCACGGAGTTCAGATAATACAATGATTGAATTTTTCCTGTTTAATCTATTTTCTAGGGCAGTTGTTTTTGCTGAGATATCCTAAATTTCTTTTTGATGTTATTTTGCTCTTTCTTGTTATCTCATTTTCTTCTATTTTCCATTCTAATTTTCAGGAAATTTGTTGTTTGAACAAGATTTTGTACTTCTTGTGCCAAGCTGTTAATTCCCTTTTCTATTTCTTTCTCTTATAGTTCTCATTTCTTTTCCATTTTTTTTTCTTCAAGTGTTTTCTCCATCTCTAAACTGTTTTTCTCCGAGACATTGCTTGTAGATGTTTTGGGGAATCATTTTTTTTTCTACATGTATCTTGAGTGTCCCTGCTACTGTCATATCTCAGTATGATGGGGTTCTTTTTTTTGCCCATTTTTCCAGTCTACTTCTTGATTTTGAACTTTGGATGTTAGGACTGGGCTCTCTCACACTTTTGGAGAGAACATTTGGGTTGGTTCTCTTGCTGCTTTCTTGGATTATTGTGTTGTCTTCTTCCAGGATCTCATACATATATTGGGAACTTGCAAGCTTTAAATGGTTCCAAAAGTGTTCTGATCTGGGCCAAAGTCTGATTTCTAACATGGTCTGAACTTTTTTTAAAATTTTTCCCCCATTTTTTGGTTTTGTTTGACTGATACTTGAAATCTTATTGAGTCATTCACTTCTATTTGTTCAATTCTAATTTTTAGTGTATTATTTTCTTAAGTCACCTTTTTTTAGCTCCTTTTGTATTTGGCCAATTGAAGTTTTAAATGAGTTGTTTTGTTCATTGCATTTTTTTTTCCATTTCACAAATTCTGTTTTTCAACAAATTGGTTTCTTTTTCATATCTATTTTGTAAAGAGTTATATGCTTTTTAAATTTCATCAAATCTCATTTGTAGGGAGTTATATGCTTTTCCCATTCCAACATATCTATTTTTTTTTTTTTTTGCTTTTTTTTGCTGAGGCAATTGGGGTTAAGTGACTTGCCCAGGGTCATACAGCTGTTACGTACCTGAGACCAGATTTGAACTCAGGTCTTCCTGACTTCAGGGCTGGTGCTCTATCCACTGTGCCACCTAGCTGCCCCCCCCCAACATATCTATTTTTAAAGGAGTTTTCTTCAGATAATTTCTGTTTTTCCTTTTCCATATCCTCTTGCAAAGATCTCATTTCATTTCCCCATTTTTCTTCTAATTCTCTTTCAAGATCCTTTTTGAAATCTTCCAAGAAAGTCTTGTGAAATGGGGACCATTTCATATCATCCTTTGGAGCTTCATCTGGAATTGATTTGCCTTTAGGAACCTCAGAGTTTGAGGTCTATTCTTCTCTCTCTCCATAAAAGCTATCTATAGTCAGAGTTCTTTTTTGCTTTTTTGCTCATTTATTTTTAAGGTTGAGATCTATTTTTAAGGCAAAGGGGTGACAGCCCCTTTAGTTTGCTATGGGGCAATTTTGCTGACTGACTTCTGGTGCTGAGTAATTGTGGCCAGGTTCCAGTTCTTCTGGGATTCAGTGGCTTACAGTTTGCCTTATGTATTTGCTTGTGGGTGTCTTACGGCAAATCTGCTAAACCACCTGCTTGTATCCAGGACAGAGTAGCCTAAGAGCCTCATATTAAATTCCCTGTTGCTTGGAGGCTGCAATGCTCTGGGTCCTCACCCCAGGTTCCCTACATTGCATTCTGGGCTGGGCAGACTGTTCCCCTGACTGATCGAAACAGACCTGTTCTTATATTCTTCCAAGGTATCTTCTTCTGGAAATGTGTTGTACTCCAAATATTTGTGGGTTCTATCACTCCAAAACTAGTCCAGAGGCTTAATCAGATATTGGTTTGAGAGAAAGTCAGAGGAGGTCAGATATAGACATGTCTACTCTCCATCATCTTTTCTCCTCCCCTTTTCATGGTCTGAACTCTGTAAGTACCTGACCTGGCTTGAAGCTTGGTGAAAGCAATAATTGGGTAAATCCCTATCAATCATATTGGAAATTCTGCTGTTTCACAGTTCCCCTTTGATCTGTGATTTCTGCTGTTGTTATTCTTCTGCAGTCTTGACCAGATGCCAAAACAGAGATCCCTCTCTGTTCCTGGGTTCTAAACCACACTACTGTTCCTTCTACCTTTTGGATTTCTTCCTTTCTCAATTTGTAGCCCATGTCTTTCCTAACTTGGAATAGCAACCCTTGAGCATAGGATCCCTTTTCAATCTACTTGGGATTTGTCCATAACTGATAGTGGGTGACAAAGCTGCCAATTCATACCTATCTCTGTTACAGTACACCAATATGGGTCTGGGGATTTCCTTGTATGCTCTGGGACTTTCTTTTGCCCTGGTGCATAATCTCTCTCTGGGTCCTGGAGTGGTACTGGGTACAGAAGTACTTTGTTGGCAACAGATCCATTTTCTAGTGTTAACAAACTTCTGTCTCCTTTTTCTAACCTAGAGTGTACAAAGGACTCGCTATGACTTTTCTGAATTTTGCATTTTCAGGTTCCATTTAGAGGAGTTTTGTAAACGAGAATTCTGCTTTATTGTTTCCCATTATTTCATCATTTTGAATCCTTCATGACAAATTTTATAGATTGCTCACAAAAACTTTGTAAAGATGAGAAAATAGAGGAAATGAAAGGCAAACTGTATATTTGATTATCTTCTTAGAGAAGGTAAAAATAAGGTCTTTGATTTTTTTTTCCTGAAATACTTAGTATTCTTTTCTCTTTCAGATGTTTAAGAATTGTTCTCTTATACTTTCCCAAATCTTTCATAGAGGTGGGAAATTCATAATTTTGTTTATTGCATATATTGTTAGATTTTTTTGAGGTATTGTTTTTAGTTATTTTTCTCTTAAAAAATTCCTTATTGTCTGGCATGGTTCTCTGGGAGGGTTAGGGAGAAAGAAAGATGGGGAAATTTAGATGATGTGAAAACAAAAAATAGCAATGAAATTTTATCTTAAAACAAAAAATTGATTACTGGATATCTTCCTTTATGTTATTGTTTTTATGATTACTTATCTGACCATAGTGATGAATTCTTTTATGATTGGCATCTCATGAAATAAGACATATACACAGACAACTATAATATCTGACATTATGCAAAAAATACATTAAAGAGTTCAAAAATGGTATGAAGTAAGAAGTATAGGGATCATTGATTACTATTGAGGAAGATCATGAAGGTCTTTCTGGATGAGGTAACATTTAACTGGACTTTAAGATACTGGTAAAAATTCAAAAAATGATTAGAGAGAGGAAAGACACTCAGGGAATAGTGAAAATGAGCAAAGGCATTCAGGGCATGGTCTGGGAATAGAGAATAATAACCTAGTAATTTTCAAAGTGAGAGAAAAGTTTTCACATATTGAACTAGCTCTTAGAATTTCTAAAAAGCCTGAGATTTTATGAAAAATAGAACTTATTGCTTATTTTACCTTTTGCAGTGAGAATTGCTGTAAATGATTGCATCAAAGCATCAGTCATAAAAAACACACATACACACACACACACCAAAAAAAAAAAAAACAAAAAACAAAAAACGCTCATGTTTTCAAGAAGATAAACTTAGGACATTTTTATTTCCCTAGGACTTAGTGTTTCTTTTTTCTGTATCAGATTCTGTCAGGATTGAATTAAGGACTTAAGTAACTACAGCAGAAAAACAATTTTCTAAACTATCTACACTTGCTTGAGGATATCTTAACCTTCTGAATTCTTAAAGTCTCAGTAATAACAATCATATTTTATAAAGTGCCTTGCCAAACCTTTCCTCACAACTGTATGGTAGTTAATTCAAGTTATTTCACATTTTACAGATGAGAAAAAATTAAGAATCAAAGGAGAAGGGGGTGGTAATTAATTTGCACTTGGTTACACATCTAGCATGTGATAGATCTGATCTTAGTGCTTCCAAGTTCAATATTCTTTCCAGTATACCAAGTTGCTGCTTCTACAATTCTGAACAGTGCTTTTGTCATTCTAATTTTTCCCACAACTCTTCAATTAAGAACAGGAAATTACATTTTTCCAATCTAGGAAATCAGAATAAAGATGGGGAGCAGATGAGAAAAAATAAAGCTAGAGAAGGAAGCCATCTTGTATTGTTCATATTCATTAAAATGATATATTTAAAATATCTTCGTAGTTAAAAGATCAAATGCCAGAAATGAGTATATTCTATTTTTTTAGCCATCCACATGTCAGTGTAGAAAGAATGGCATGAAACTTGACAATTTTTTATGTCTTACTGATGCATCATAATCTATTAAAAGAACAGTGAAGAGGGTTTAATCATAACTATTAGATAGCATTTTTGGGAGATGTGACATGCTTATGAAGAACAAAGAGGAAGGAAAGTTTAATCCATAAGACATATGTAGCTCAGATGCCCACTGCCCACACATTTGTATAAATGACTTAATAAAACAGAAACAATAGTTTCCATAGCAGATAGTATACACAGAAATGACAAATTTTTTGTTTCATTTCTTTGAATGCTATTAGGAGTCAGATTGGCTTTGGGAACTGAATTTATTCTGGGTTGGAGATCTCCAAGTAACATCTGTGACTGCTTAGCCTAATTGGTTAGAATATAGCTGAATTAGAAAGTAATTGGCACAATAGAATTAAGTTAGATTCACATACTATGAAGCAGATATGCTTTTTTGAACCTGGACAAAGTGGGGATTTGTTTTGCTTTAAATGTATATTTGTCATGTTTTTTTTTTTCTTTTCTAATTGAGAAACTGAGTAAGATGGAAGGAAGAGTAAATAAAATTTTGTTAATTGAAAAATTAGCTTTAAAAAGTAGCAATCTACAAGACAAAAATTTTAATAGAATGATAAAGTATCCAGTTTACTAGACATAAGAAACATGTGTTAACTACTTCTTTGAAAAAGTTGGTAGCAAATAGAAGGAGGAATATGGCATAGTTTTCAGTAATGAGAGAATATTTTTTTCATTAGAGAAGAAAATATTAACAATATAAATGAAAGATAAGGAAGGTAATTAATAAAATAAAATCCTAAAGGAATGGGGATAGGTTTAAATTCAAATTCAGCCAACATTTAATAAGGATCTACTGAGTGCACAGCATAAAATTAGGATCAAGAGCTTCAATCAGCTTCAGTAGGGAAGTAGACATTTTATTTTCCTTTGAGAAAAGATACTAGGAGAAGAGGATGAAGACAGAGATATTTAAGAATGAAGAAAGGGGGAGTTGATAGAAGAGATAATACTTTATGGATAGGCTTTTAAATAGATAATAATGACAGTGTTCAGAACTTTCCAACTGAAAGAACTTTAGAAAGAAAAAAATCCGGAAAGCAGGTTTATAGTATACAGTTGAATGAAACAAACAAACAAATAATTCCTCTTCACCTAACTTATATGCTATTGGTATCAATAGGGTACTGGAAGCTAAAAATAATGAGCTATTAAAATTTCATTTATACCCCAGAAATCAGCAAGAACTACAAATCAGTGCTTAATTTATTGTTTTCTTGATTTTCTAGACTTAATAAAATATTAGTAATACAGATTAAACTTAAAAGTATGTGTGCACGAACATTTGAGGTTTTTTCAAAGTCTAATTGTTAAATATTTACTAGAACACTCTTAATGTTTTTCTATAAAATTGCTTGAACTCAACAATTTTGTTGTTGTAAAGTAATTGGTCACCGCTAACTCTTCACAACTCCCTTTGGGGTTTTCTTGACAAAGATACTGGAATGGTTCGCCATTTACTTCTCTAACTCATTTGAAGATAAGGACACTAAGGCAAATGGGACTTGTTCAAGGTCACATAGCTAGTTAGTGTCTGAGATTAGATTTGAATTCAAGAGAAAGAGTCTTCCTGATTTCAGGCCTGGTTGAACTCATAGAAAACTTGGCAAATGAAGTCATGACTAGACTGGAGGCCTGGTGGCTGTAGCACCAAGAAGGGAGGGGCTGTGCAAAGTCACCAGCCTCCCTTTCTCCCACTGTATTCAGGGCCTTCTCCAATTGTCCTGATCTGGACCCAAATGGTTCAGGAGGAAAAAGTAAGGCGGGTAACTTTGAATAGTCCTCCTTCTTTAAATCTAATTCACTTGTATGCAAGGAGGCATCACCTCCCTGATGTCATGGAACTCTTGGAGAACAAAACAAACAACTTTCCTGAGTAGGAGTTGGAGCTACCTCCTTGAGGGTCCAGTTGGACAACATATCTCCTCTCTTCTCCTTTTCTTCCTTCTTCCCTTCCCTTCCCTTCCCTTCCCTTCCCTCTGTATAGGGTATGATATCTTTTCCTGTGAGTGTTCTGCCCAAAGGAATGTAATCTTCAATTGCTAAAATCTTGCAAGATATTTTGGAGTTTATGGGCTAGGACCATACCTTAAATCCAAATCATTCCGGCTCTCACTGAATGAACGATAGGTCCCAGGCCAAGCCCCACTTGTCCATTTCATAGAAAGGTATATTGAAAGCCGAGATGAACTACAAAAAGTTGGGAAGTCCTGTCTTAGATGCTTAACCCTTAACTCTTGAGTGCTACATAGTTGAGATGATTTATGTGATAGATTTTTTTTTTTAATTTACCCCAAACTGAGATTTCATTAGTATTCAGAACTCAGAATGAAGCAACTCCTTCATCAGTGCTAATGTGCATGTCTACTTCTTAGCTTCTTTGGAGAATTGTTTCTTCTTCATTCTCAGAGGATCAATGACATAAGGAGGATGTCTTAACTTGTAAGTAGATTGGATTTAAGTGAGGCAGAACTCTACAAAGTCCTCAGCCTCATTTTCTCCTCCAGTCATCAAAGTCCAGTGGCAAGACATAGGTCAAGATGACTGGCGATGCTCTCAGATGCAGTGAGAGAACCAAGCCTTTTTAAGTTAAGGGTTTTTCTCAGTTTTCAGTTTGTCTGAGGAAATACCCATTCAATAATCAAAGGCTGGGTAAAAAATGAGGCAAAAGATGGCCTAATTTGCCTTCATAAAAGAATCACTCTGAGAGAGGAAGACCCTCAGAGTTTCTGGCCAAAACCCTCAAGACCACATAGCCAGGTTTTCCTGTCTTGGAAGTCAGCTCTCCACTCTTATTTATGAACCTTTTTTTGAAATAGCCACAGTGATTCTCTTGGTTATGGTCTGGTTACAAACATATCTCATTTTCAACTATATTTGAAATAAGAACCATCATAGGACTTAGAGTTAGTTAAGACCTTACAATTCAATAATCTAACTCGCCCATTTTGCAGGTGTGGAAATGGAGGCCACAGAAAAGTGAAGTGATGAACCCCAAATCAGATAGTGGTAGAACCAGGGCTACCACCCAGGTTCTGTGGCTTTCATTTTAAGATTTTAAAAAATTATTTCATACTTATTAAAAATAAGGTAACACATAAGAGGTTGGAGTGAAAGCTTCTGCCTGACTCTTCATTTCCAGACTTAAGAGACTGGCTTGGCAGGGAGACCAATGGCAGAGGAAGAAGTTGTTTTGGCACAGAAGAAAGAAAACACTTTTGGAGTTTTGGGAAGGTCTGTTGTCATACCTGGGTATGGGAGGGTCTGGGATCTTATTTTCAGTCCAACAACTGACTCACAGTCTGACTCTGGATAAGTCATTTTGATGTTTTATGTTTCTGTAGCTGTAAACTCTAATTCTAGCCTGATCTCTTAAGACCTGTTGTGAAGGTTAATGAGGTAATCCTCATAAAGGCTTTTAGTTCTTTAGATGAAAGGCCCTGGTATACTTTAAAAAAAAAAAAAAAAGGAATGATTCTTTAGATTATCTTCTGATTCAAAGTACTAAAAGAGAAATGATCAATTTGAAACTGATAGCTCTCTAATAAAATATCTTAATATCATATCTGTTTTCTCAATAGGATTAGGGATTTGAACCTGTAATTTCTTGGGTATAGTGAATTCCTGGGTGAAAAGATTCTATCTACTTATTTGGGTCAACACCTTCTCTGTGCTTCAGTATTGGAGAATTTGGGGTAAAGTATAAGGATTATAAATAGCAGTTTCACTACTAAGCATTGCTTAGAAGAAATTTTGCCATCTGGATTCAGTTGCATTCCCCCAATAAAGATATTATATAAATTGGCTTGCTGGTCTTTTAGGTCTTGCTAAGGTTTTGGATTGTTTTAAATAGTTATCAATCTTTTAAAATAATTTTTCAGACTCTCATTTCTGCTTCAGACTTCTGGTAAACTCATAACCAGCTTAGAAATAAATAAAACTCCATGGAACACAGATCAATTTTAAGAAACCTTTAATGGAAATGAATTTTAGAAAGTTCTAACTTAATTAGATGGTGAAATATTTTTGATTCTTATTTTATTAAACATGGTTCCAAAATATAAAGAAAAAACCTCCAACAAACCAGTTGCTCTTCAGCCAAGTTAATTCCCTAAATGGGTTAAAATCAATTCTGCTTCTTCCAGTTGCTCTGATTTAAAATTGACATTAGGTCTCATTGTAGAGCCTGCTCTTGTAGGCATCTCTGACACACTACTTTAGATTCTTGGTTCTCTTGCACTTCAAGGGAACCTCTGCATTTTTCTTTTGGAAATGTAAGACCTGTGTAGAGGGAAATGGGCTTCAAAGGCTTCCCTATAGGCAGCTAGATAACACAATGCATAGAGTACTGGGCCTGAAGCCAGGAAGACTTATCTTCTGAAGTGCAAAATCTGGCTTCAAATGCTTACTAGCTATGTGACTAGTTGTGTGTGACTAGGCAAGTCACTTAAATTTGTTTCCCTCAGTTTCCTCCTTGGTAAAATGAACTGGAAAAAAGAAATGTCAAACTACTCCAGTATCTCTGCCAAGAAAACTCCAAATAGGGTCATAAAGAGTTGGAAAAGGCTGAAAAATGACTGAACAAAATAAATATATTTCATCAGTCCTAGCAAACCAAGAATGAAGGGTGAGGAAAAGAACCAGGAAAGTTGACCAGCAAGTATCTTCTCTGGTAAGCTAGATTTTCCAAGGAAAAGAGATGAACTCCGGAAAGGAAGAGCTGTACACAGTGATTTCCTGATAGACATTCTATACAGGTATCAGAGACATACTGGGCAGGATTTCCCTGAAAAAAAGAACTACATATCTCTTAAAGACCAAAAGAGAAAATTTTTTTTAGATTGCATTAAAAAATTTTCAGTTTTTGAGAAGTATTCTGAAGATTCTGTAACATAGAATTTCCTATTAAGATGTCTGGCTGGCTGAAAATAGATCCTACTTTGTACCCAAGGTGTGTCTTTGTTAATAATCTTCCCGTTCTAACCCCAAGTTGTCTGACAGGCTACTTGTAAGTAAAAGCTTTCTACTACTTTGGCAAGTTTTTGTGTCCCTACAACATACTCCAAACTAATTGGGGTCAGAGGTAATACTATCACCATGGGATGTATCACTACTGTACCCAAAACAACTGTCAAAACAGCCTTTTTCTCTTTCCTTTGCCTGTTCCTCCAAATGTTAAATCAGTTTTCTCCAAATTGGCTTGCTGGTCTTTTAGGTTTTGCTAAGGTTTTGGTTTGTTTTAAATAGTTATCAATCTTTTTTTTTTTAAATAATTTTTCAGACTTTCATTTCTGCTTCAGACTTCTGGTTGATAAGAGTTAGAGGCAACTAGGCTTTTAGATGCATTAGAAAATAGGAGAAAACTCAGATTACTGAGTAGTGAGATAAACTTCTGGGGAACATTATTCTTCTTTCCCTTAAAAAGTTTATCTTCAGGCTATTTCTTATCTTCTGGGTCTCCAGGAAGGTGGAGAGGTGGGTGGGTGTATAAAAGTATTAAGAGGAAAAGAGGATCCCTGAGGGTGAGCAAAAACTGAGATTGAACACTATTGTCCTAGTAACTGAGCCAAAAATTGAGGGCAACTCATTTTCCAAATTTTCAAAACAGGCACTTTAATTAAAAAAATTAAAGCCCAGGCTTCTTAATGAGGTTCAGAACGGTGAATATTATATGTAAGTAAATGTAAGGGTAACCCTGAGAGCCGGATGCAGAGTTCAACACCCCCTCCTTTATCAATCTGTAAATTGGGTCAAGTGGTCTAACTATGTATTTGATGTATCTCTGTCTCTCTCCTTTTCTTCTCTTCCCCTTCCTCTCTTTCTCACCCTTTCCTCTTTCTGTCTGTCTCGACCCCTCCTCGGTGCCCGCCGCTCTGTGGGAATGCGAACTCCCAAGAGGGCAGGAACCTAATTTTGTTCTTTCTTCATAACCCCAGGCGCTTCGCAAAGAGCCCGGCACGGAGTAAAGGTTTAAATGTTTGTTGCCAGCCTGCTAGAAAATAGCCAGGAAATTAGACTGCTGCTACACTCATACGAAAATCACTAGCGATATTCTTGGCTTCGGAGAAGCAGGAGTTCTGAGGTTCCTACTCCGGACAGGATGCCGCCCCGAGAGCGGACACCAGGAGTGAAACGCCCAGGGTTCGTCTGAGATGCTGCCCTACTTCCCCTCCTTTAAGCTTCCTCCACCTTTCCTCCCAGTAACATCCAAGACTGGGAAACTTGGAGTGGAGAGAGTGGGTCCCCCAAGGCGAATACTCTTTATAAGCCGTTTAGGGGAATCGAACAAAACAATTTCCACCGCAAATCTTCTCCCTCCATCCGCCCCCCAAGACTAGAAACTAAGCGGGGCTGGGCATGCTCAGTCAGCCCGGGCAGGTTTGGCCCTGGATCACAATGGGAGGGGAGGGAAGTGAGGGCGGGGCGCAGGGGGTGGGGTGGTTGAAGGGGGAGGGGGCGAAGTTGGGTGGGCAGGAGCGAGCGAACGAGCTAGGGTGGGAGGGAGGGAGGAGGGGGGGAAGCGAGGAGGCCGGGAAGGAGAGGGCGCATGCGCAGGTCCCTCATCTGCTCGCTCCTCCACCTAGTGCGGCAGCAGGAAAACCGCAGCGGCGTCGGCGGCGACGGCGGAGGAAGGGGAGTCCCATCCTGAGGAGGAGAAGGAGGGAAAGGGGACAGAAAAGCCAGAAGGCGAAAGCGAAGAGGACAAGGGTTTGAGTGACCGAGGCGGCCCCGCCAGAGCGCTTGGCATTCCCCGCCCCAGCCTGCGACAGCCGCTGGGGAGGAGGACGAGCACGAGCCCGGGGGGCCGCCGAGGCCGCGGCCGGGGCCGCCGGG
>JAJPUD010000013.1:577989-607444 GCA_023553655.1 Myrmecobius fasciatus | reverse complement strand
GCGGGGAGGAGGACGGGGGCGGCCGCCTGCCCCGCGAGCCTCCGGGCCCGGGCCCGGGGCTTCGGCACTTATCTCGCCTTTCCGCCCAGTTGTCTCCGGGAGTCTCTCCCGGGCTGGGCCGGGCCGAGCTGCGCCGGGTGGGCGACCACCACCGGCCCCCCTTGCACATCCATCCTCCCTCGGTCCTCCTCCTGCTCCTCCTCCTCCCCCTCCTTTTCCTCCCCGCTCCCATCGCCCCCGTTCCCGTCGGGCCTCCCCGCCCCCTCAGGGAGCGCGCGGGGACGCGCGCGAACCCGGGGCAGCCCGGGGCCCGGCCCGGCTCGGAGGGCGACGACAGCTTCTTCTCCACCATGTGATTTTTAAGATCGCCCTCCACCCCTTCCCCCGCCCCCTTCGGGGGCACTCGATTCCGGGGCCTCCCCGTCCCCCACCCTGCCCCGCTCCGTCCTCGGACCGGCTGAGGGCAGACAAAGAGGGAGGCGACGGCGGCGAGAGCACCCAGGCGGACCCTACCCCCTCTCCGGCTAGTGCCGCTCGGACCCGCGCGTGAACCTCCGAGGGCGGCCCGTGGAAGAGCCTGCTCCGCTCCATTCCTATGCAGGGGCGGCGGCGGCGCGGGAGGAGGCCGGCCCAGGCCTTGGACAGCTGAGATTCTCGGCCGCAGCCCGGATCTCTGCCCCGGCTCGGACCCACTGATTAAGCTCCGGAGCGTGCGGACTCCCTCCTCTTTTTCCTTCTGTCCCTATCTCTCTCCATCTTTCCTGGGCGGGGAGCCGGCGATCATGTGAAGGTGAGAAGCGGGACAAGCCCTGCAGCCATCGGTAAAGATGGGGGATGCCGTTGCAGACCCGAGGGAGATGAGGAAGACCTTCATTGTTCCAGCCATCAAACCCTTTGACCATTATGATTTCTCCAGGGCCAAGATCGCCTGCAATCTGGCCTGGCTGGTGGCGAAAGCCTTCGGAACAGGTAGGTGGTACCGGTGGCTGCCTCCCTGTAATTGGGTCCTTTCTCCCCGTTTTTTGTGTCTGACCCCTTGGCCATCCATACCCGGCTAAGTAATCCGAATGACTGGAGACTGTTAGGAGAAGATGGTGATCAGGGAAATGAAGTGAAAGCATCAGTCAGCTGTGTGCCCAGCTGGACTCAGCGCTGAGGGTACAAAGAAAGATAAGACAGACCAGACCCCGGCTCTCGGGGGTCCTGTGGGGTTTTACCTCTCTTTAAAAGCAAAAAATGAATGTGTGTGTGTGTTTGCATTGAGTAGTATTTTTTCCTTCACTCATAATTTTGATTACACCACCAACAATTCTAGCTTCTTCCATATAAGAGGAAGGTGGGTGGCGCACAAGTACGGCATTGATTTTGACATTTGTGAGGTGGCAGCCATTCAGGCAAGGTAAGATAGAAGGTTAGACCTTCTAGAAATACTTCTTTATTATTCAGTATTGTCGGGAGCGCCTCTTTTGTTCCATTCTGTAGTGTCCATACCAGGAACCTTATTTTGATGATTTTGCAAAATGAGATGCCAGTAATCTGAAATTTGAGACCTTAGAGAATGACCTCTTTTAATTCTCTAGCAGTAATGCAAACTTCCTCCACCCCTTAAATGTTTTCTGTTGATTGATAAGCTTTTATGAAAATGTCAATTTAGAATTATTCCAAGGGTTTGTTGGATGGTATGGCAACATAGTATAGTGAGTAGAATGCTGAACTTGTCAGTGCCCTGCTTCAGACTGGGTTCTGAAATTCATTAGTTATGTGAACATGGACAAGTTATGGGAGGATCAGAGATTTAGAGATGAAAGATTCTTGCAGGTCATTCATTTAACCTCCCCCTCATTTGACATCGAAGAGAGGTAAAATACTTTCCTGAGGTCTTCAAAGCCAGAATTTGTGTTTTGTGCTTCCTTATCTGTAAAATAAGGATAATGTCAATAGAACTTACCTTATGGGATATTTTGAGGCTCAAATGAGATAATGTCTGTAGCACTTTTAAATACTACATTAAGGCCAGCTGGTTATTAAACATAGTTCATCCCATTTTCCCAAAACATGGAATCAGGATCCTCCAGTTAGAATTCTGCAACTGTTCCAGTTTGGAATTCATATTACAGAATGTGTAAAGAACTCACTTTCTTATAAAGATGCTTAGCAGTGAAAAAGAGTGATTTTATATATAATCAAGAGGGAGAACTAGGTTGAATCCTGGCTTTGACTACTAACTTTGATCCTCATCTGAAGAAGGGGTATGATTCTTGTAAAACTAGACTTATGGGCTTGTTTCCTAAGAAGTACTTAGTAAAACTTTTAAGTGCTATTTCAAGGTAAGTTAACAACTAAGATTTTTAGAGTTCGTGACTGTTTTCTCAGTTTGTGAATGTTTCATTTGAGACTTCATGAAAAGTAACTTATTTAAAATAGTTCTGATCTGTATGTGCTCATTTTTGAGGGTTCTACAACAGGTAAGGTTTGAGAGGGGGTGAAGTTGCAGAAATTTTACTAGTTAAACTTGAGCTAAAAATTTTCAATCCTTACATTTTACATTAGTTAAGTATATGGATGTTCTTAGAAAAAATGCTTTATCTATTTTTGAAATTGACTGTGATTCACACTTTAATATTAGTTTTGACAGCACTAATTAGAAAAAGGATGTCTATTAAGCATCATTTTATCAACATTGGCTAAAAATTAAATTTTTTACTTTAATGTGCCTTTCATAGTTAATATTTGCCCTTTTTTGCTGTTGAAAGTAACAAAGTATGACATTTATAGTTGCACTTTTGGATGACTAAATAATATATATTCCTTCCAAGTCAAATTAACTTTTACACAGTAGTTTTCTAAGTGATGAATAAGCCAGTACAAACTTTTAGTTAATGTCAAAATTTGATATTACAAGAGCAACATAAGCAGTCATATTTTTATTCGGACTTATGCAACAATAAATACACACACACATACACATATCTTTTTTTTTTTTTGCTGAGGCAATTGGGATTAAGTGACTTGCACAGGATCACACAGCTAGGAAGTACTAAGTGTCTCAGACCAAATTTGAACTCAAGTCTTCCTGACTTCAGGGCTGGTGCTCTGTCCACTGCGCCACCTAGCTGCCCCTATAGTTTTTTTTTTTTAAATAGGTTTTATTGGTAGCTTTTGTCAAGTCATTCACCTCCTCATATTGAACTCTTCCTAGTAGCAAAGAAAAGCAAGCAGAAACATCCGGAGACTTTGTGGGACAGTTATACACTATGGAATTTATATTTGAAATAAAAATATTGTAGAATTTCTAGAAATGTATTCAAAGAGGAAGGGGGACAGAATGTGTGTTGCACTTATGTTTTAATTAGAGTCTAATTTAGATCTGTACTGAATGGGGATTAGATCTGGAAGGGAACCTCAGGTGCTGTCTAGGCTAGTGTCCTTATTCTGCAGTTAGAGAACAGTTAAGTCACTTGTTTGGATTTGAATAGGTGACTTCAGGTGCTAAGCATCAGATGCAGAACTTGACTCAGTGCCAAAACTTAGTCTTTTCCTGACTTTGTCAAATGCAGCTATTTACAAATAGGTCACTCAACACCTTTCAGGCTACAATAAACCTTAAATTTATAGATATCATTAAATAAGATAACAGTCTTAAAATAATTTTTCTTTTTGTAAAAAGACTTTTAAAAAATCATGTCTTTTAAAAAAGTGATTTTAAGTCTTAAAGAGGCTTTAAAATGATGGTGTTGTTTCATTTGAATTGCTGGACACTTAAAAGTAGAAGACTGGGCTTGGCATTGCTTCATGCAGTATTACTATAGAATAGGGATAGTAATTTTTATGTTACATATCCCATGGAGTTGTTTTCAACAGTGTTTTGTAAACTAAAGCTTTAGAAATATGAAGAATTACTTGCTGAGAACATTTCCTGAGTTTGAAGAGAATAGAAATTGAATAGAGAATTTTTTCTTCTTTTTTTTTTTTTTTTTTGGGTGGGGATAATATGGAGTAGTGGAAAGAATACAGCATATAGCGTTAGACAATCTAGATTTTAGTCCTAGCACTTAAATTAGTAGCTGTTTGAGCTTGGCCAGGCACTTAAATTTGTTCCGAGTCTGTTTCCTATCTGTAAAAAGGGAAAAATAATATTCATACCACATGCCCCACAACATAATTGTGAAGCATAAATATTTGCTATGTAAATGCAAACTGCTTCCTAAAACTCTTATCTTGTTTAGAACATAATTTGAAGTTGAAACTTAAAATTTTGCTTTGGATTTTGAAAGGGCCTAACACCAGTAAGTAAAAAATGGTCTGGGTCTTGAGAGGCATTAATGAACACTTGAACTCACTGTGGCTTTGTAGGTAAAACAGTAATTATTGTCAACATGTATTGGGGAAAAGCCTGACATAAGAATTTTTCTAACATAGTTTTGACTTTTGGGGAGAGAAGATATTAACTGTCACTAAAGAAGTTTGGATGAGCAAATATGTAATCACTTTGGTCTTGCTCTCAGAATGGACCAAACAAACCCATTCATGCTGGAGATGAACTGCCTTAGTCCTTAATGGAAATTCTTTAGGTTAGCAGTGGGAACCTTCTACTCTAATAGTGCAGAGTAAGGAGAGCTGATTTCAAGTACAGCAAGATCTGGGTTCAATTTCAGCTTTTGGTGCATCCTAGCTCCTAGCTCTGTAATCTTGGAAAAGTCATTTACACCTCTTAATGTCTAAGACTAGAAGTTGTAGAGAAAGGATAAGAGAAATAATCCCTGTTGCAGTTCTGCATGCTAATGAAATTACAGGCAATGGTAGAAAAATTGACAATTTGTTTTCAACTCATCTTTTCCTACTTACTCTTTTAACATTGTAAATAATTGCCTTTTCCTTCCTTTTTAAGGTAGAAGCTCATGGGGCAGGAAAACAGTAAATACTTATTTTGGGAGTTTCTCTATTAAGGTAGAAAGCTTTCTCAGAAAAAGACCATAGAATTATATGAAACTTATGACGGAGGAGTGTGAGAGAGAATGTGTGTGTGTGTGTGTGTGTGTGTGTGTGTGTGTGTGTGTGTGTGTCCCCGTTCCCTAATCTTTTCATTTTTCAGATCAGTAAACTAAGGCCCAGTGTTGTAAAGTGATTTGTCCAGGGTTTCACAGGAAATAGAGACAAGTCCTCAGACTCTAGCATGCTTGCCATTACACCACACTGCCTTCAAAATTTTATAAGGACCTGACAGTGTACTGTTATGTGTAACATTTAAAAATTCAAATACATATGGAATAAATGCAAAATAAATTCAAGTTAGTTAAATATGAGGTACTTAAGGAGGGAGAGCTTTGTGGGGGACTAACAGTTGGAAGGATCAGGGAAGGTTTCATGTAGAAGGTACTGCTTGAGCTATTTTAAACATATTTTCCTGTTTGTCATGATGTGCAAGAAAAATCAGACCAAAAGAGGGGGAAAAAAAAGTGAGAAAGAAACAAACAAAAAAAGATGAAAATGCTATGTTTCGAATCATAATTAGTCTTTGAATGTGGATGGCATTTTCCATCCCAGGACTATTGGAATTGTCTTGAATCACTTCATTGTTGAAAAGAACCAAGTCCATCACAGTTGATCATCACATAATCTTGTTGCTGTGTACAATGCTGTCTTGGTTGAGCTGCATCTTAAAGTAAGGGATTCAATGATAAAGAGGTGAGCAAAGAGTGGAGGAGAGTTAGTGGCGGGGCATCAAGTTTATGAGAGAATGCATGTGAAAAATGGGGAGAAGGGCAAGGGCAGTTTGGATGGACTGTAGAATGTGGGAAGAAAAGTAATATTTAATAAACAGGCTAGAAATGGAGGTTGAAGCCAAGTTACATAAGGCTGTAGGGGTCTAGTATAGCATATTTTATTCTGGTTGGAATAGGTTAGTTGAGTAGAGGAATGAAGTCTTGTGCTTAAGAAAAATCACTTTGGTGACTGTGTGAAGGATGGATTAGAGTAGTGAAAGGCCAGATAGGAGACCATTTCAGTAGTCTAGGCAAGAAGCAATGAGGACCCTGAAGTAAGGCAGCATCTATCTGAGTAGAGAGCCGGGGTTGGGTATGGAGGACATTGTGGAGATAAAACAGTAAGATTTGGCAACTGATTGGCTATGTGGGGTGAAGGGTGGATGAAGAGTTGAGGATCTAATGCCAAGGCTATGGACCTAGGAGACTAGAAGTATTCTGGTTCCTTTAACAGAAATAGGGGAATTGGTTTTTGGAGAAAAAGTTTTGTTTTAGACATTCAGTTTGAAACTAGTTTGAAATGGTTATGGGGACAAAAATTCAGGAGAAATAATTGTGGTTGCACATATAGGTCTGAGTCATCAGTACAGAGATAATTTAAAACCATAGGAACTGATGAGGGTGTTGAGAGAGTGTGTACAGAGAAAAACAAGGAGCCTGGAACAGTCTTGGTGAAGCACTTGTAGTTAGAGGGCTGGGTTTAAAGAATGAACCTGCAAAAGAGACTGAAAGGAAAGTCAGACAGATTATGGAGAAGTAGTAGAGAGGATGTAATGGAAACCTGGAGAAGGGAGAAGGAGGGGGGGTTGACTGTCAGATGTGCAGAGAGGTCAAGAAAGGTAAGGACTGAGAAAAGACCACCAGATGTGGTACTTCTGTGATTGTAATTGCAGAGAGCATTTTAGTTGAGTGATGAGGCTGAAGCAAGTGGAAGAAGTGGAGGCTGTTACTTTAGGGAAGAGGTTCAGTGTTCATTAATACTTTAAAAGTATTTTTTGAATTCTCTTAATATTTCTTTGACAAAATCAAATTGACTTATGTGTGGTTTATGCTAAGAGCTCTTTGAAAATAAAGAGTAGCATATCTTCAGATGTGGTAAAATTTTAGTGGTGGTTAAGCTTTTTTCAGTATAAACTTGGCACAGTATAAAATGGACAGTTCTTCATGGAAACTTGTTCTCTTCTTAGGTTTACCAGTTAGGACTAGAAAAGTTCTAGTCTCTGGTAATACTAGAAAAATCCTAACTGGTAAATCTAAGAGAAGAACAAGTTATCATGAAGGAACTTTCCATTTCCCCATAGGTAGTCAGTTAACAGGTCTTTATTGGTTCTATGTCTGCAATACTCTTTCATCTATCCTTCTCAGTCATGCCCATTCCTTCCTCAGTAGTCACAAGGCTACTCATCTAGGCTATCATCTTCTCTTGCGTAGGTTATTACAATAACTTCCTTTTCTTCCCGATATTCACCTTTCCTTTTTTCACAGTGCTACTAAAGTGATCAAAGATTTAGAATAGGAAAGGACTTTAGAAACCTTATTGAATGTTCAACATTTAACTCTTATAGATGAGGAAACTGAAACTAATGGTGATTGTTTAAGATCACATAGATAGTAATTATCAGAAATCATCTCATTCCACAGCCAGTATTTTTTTCACCAAACTAGGCTGTCTCCTAAATATTCTTAGAGAGTAGTTCTAGTTGTTACATCCCCCTGACTCAATAATCTTCAATGATTTTTTGTTGCCTTTAAAATAAAATACAGATTCCTTTGTTTGGTATTTAAAACCCTCAATCTGGATTCAACCTGGTCACACCTTATTTTTTGTAAGCTTGATTAAAATGCTTTACATTACACTGTTACAGATCTACTTGATAGATGACATACTTTTTGTCTTTGGGCTTTTGAACAGGCTCTCCCTTACAATTAAGAACCATTCCTGGATTTAGAGCTGGAAGGATTTGCAGAAGTCATCTAATACTTCTAAATCTCTTCCTCCAGTTTTACAGATGAGGAGATGAGTATGAGAGGCTGTTCTATGCACAAGGTCATATAAGTAGTTATGTAGTAAAGTAGTAGAGCCAGAATTAAAACCAATTCCTCTGAGGCCAAATCCCTTGCTCTTTCTACTGTTATGTGGCCATCACCAAAGAATCTTAGGCTACTAGATATTGTTTTTTTCCTCATTAATTCTTGAAAAAAATCTCCTGAATCACTATCATTATGCACAATGAGTGAAGGAGATTTTCCTTCTGAATTGGTTAGTCTTTAATATAGAAGACTCTTGGCTTCATGCTATGAAGAACAGTTTAGTAGTAATTCAAAAGGGGAGGTTAACTACTATGAAAATATTAGTAAAGTAAGAAATACTATCAAATTATGAAGATTAAATTGTTTTAATTCTTAAATAAATCTTTTCTCTATAGAAGTAAATATTGTTACTTGCAGACCTAAAAACAAAAATCCTCTGCTTTTTTCTAACCTTTGAGTCCTATATTTAGAGATTAGAGAAAGATTTAAAAACATAAATGAAAAATAAGTTAGATAACAATGATCAGAAAACTTGAAATGTAAATTACATGAAAACTATGAAAAGAATAAATGTTTAACTGTTTATTGAAATTATTTTAGTTTTTAAGTATTTTTTTGATTGTTAAATGCTGTTTTAAAAATAATATTTTCTTTCCCAATTACAATTATATGTAAAAATAATTTTTTATATATTTTTTAAATAATGAGTTTCAAATTCTCTCCTTTCCCCTTTCACTATGCTTCACCTTCCCTGAGATAGAAGGCAATCTGATATAGGTAAAATATGTGCAGTTATATAAAACATATTTCCATAATTGTCACTTTTGGGGTGAAAATTGAAATTAAAAAAGTGAAAACTAGAATGCTTTGGGCTCTATTCAGGCAGTTCTTTCCCCAGAGGCAACATTTTTTATCATGTGTCCTTTAGAATTGTCCTTGGATCATTGTACTAAGTCAATTCAGTATTACTGTTATTGTGTACAATGTTTTTTTGGTTTTACTCACTTTAATCTGCATCAGTTCATGTAAATTTTTCTAGGTTTTTCTGATTGGCAGAAGTCATTTGTTACAGAATGCTTTTTTTTCTTTTCCTAGTGATAATTTAAAGCACTTATTTTTCTAGTATAGATTCAAGATGTCAAAGAAATAGATACTTTATTGGCTATGATATTTTTTGAATATTGTAAAGCATTGCAAGGCAGAGGTACTATAGGAAATTCATAGATAGTTATAGTGAGCATCCTTTCTGCCAGAAGTTTATGGTTTATCAATTAATGTATGGAAAAACTGTTGCTGACCAGTATATAGGTGTCTCATGAGTGGGGAACCTAGTCTCTAATTTGTCTTTGATTAGCTATTAAAGAGAAAGTGTTCAGTTGAGGTGTGCCTTTTGGGGTAACATAGAATAGATATATGGAGGAAGGCAGGAAAATACAAAATGCATTAATAGAATAGTCCATTATGGTTGGAGCATTGGATAAGATATTCATCTATTTGTGTGAATAGATATATGATATTTCTATAACTATACATTGATATGTGGGAATTAAGGCAGAAAAAATAGTTTTTGTGGTGGCATGATTTTGAAGGGCCTTTTTATATTAAGCTAAATAAGGAATTTGGATCTATTTCCTGCTCAAAGAATTTTATTTGCTTCCCACCATTAAACAGAGACATTTTATATAGTTAAGATTTTATTATAATTGTATAGTATAGAAATTGAGGTTTAAAATTATTAATAAATCTTCCCGTCCAGACCGATAGTATGCTAAAATGAAACAATCTCTTTCCTTAAAGAGCATATTATTCCCTTTTTAAAAAAATTTATCTTTTATTTCATTAAATATTTCCCAATTATATGTAAAATTATTTAATACTCATTTATTTTTATTTTTTTTAATTAAAAGCTTTTTATTTACAAAACATATGAGTGATTTTTTTTTACATTGACCTTTGCAAAAAACTTTTTTCCAAGCTTTTCCCCTCCTTCCCCCCACCCCTAGATGACAGGTAATCTAATACATGCTAAATATGATAAATTATATGACAAATCCAATATATCTGTACATATCTATACAGTTATCTTACTGCACAAGAAACATCAGATCTAGAAAGAGAAGAGAAAAAACAACCTAAGAAGGAAAACAAAATGTGTGGAAATAGTCACAGAAAGCGTTAAAATGCTATGATGTGGTCCACACTCAGTTCCCACAGGCCTCTCTCTGGATGTATGACTATCTTCATCGCTGAACAATAGGAACTGATTTGAATCACATCATTGTGGAAGAGAACCATGTCCATCAGAATTGATCATCGTATAGTCTTATTGCTGTGTATAATGTTCTCCTGGTTCTGCTGATTTCACTCAGCATCAGCTCATGCAAGTTTCTCCAGGCCTCTCTGAAATCGTCCTGTTGGTTGTTTCTTACAGAACAATAATATTCCATAACATTCATATACCATAATTTATTCAACCATTCTCCAATTGATGGGCATCCTTTCAGTTTCCAGTTTCTTGCCACTACAAAAAGGGCTGCCATAAACATTTTTGCACATGTGGGTCCCTTTCCCTCCTTTAAAATATCTTTGGGATATAGGCCCAGTAGAAACACTGCTGGGTCAAATGGTAAGAGCATATTATTCCAGAGGATAATATATACACATGAAAGTATGAATTGTGTATAATGAAATTTTGTGGAACAGCTGCTAGTAGCTGGGAGGATGGCTATTGGCAAAGTTTCCTGGAAGATGTGGCGTTTGAGTTGAAGGGGAAATAACTTTCATCCTTGGGGTAGAGGTGAGGAAAGAGTTGATTCTAAGAAAGGGGAAGAGCTTGTTTAAAGAAATAGAGCAGGAAGGTGGAATGTTATGTGCAAGGAATAGCATGAAAGCTAGTTAAGACTAGATTGAAGAGTGGAAAGCACAGCAATGTGTAATAATTTTTCTTTTAGGGTTTCACTGCTCTTCTTATCACAAACTGCATATCTCATCAGATGGCATGCATTGCATTTGTACTTTAACAACATCTTGAAAATTCTCTTCTCTACTCAGCCACCACTTGAGTTGAGGCTGTCATTACTTCATGACCTTGAAATTGCTCTTCTTGCTCCAAGTCTTTCCCACCCTTGGTCCATCCTCCACAGGGCTGCCACTGTGATTATCCTTAAACATAGGTCTCTACATTGTATAACTTGTACATTAGAAATGCCTTTTATCTCTGATTTCAATCCCTCACATTTAGCACTGTTCTCATTTCCAGCAGTTTTATGGATTATTTCCTTTTGTACACACTGAGTTCCTGCCATTTAAGATGTCTTGCTCTTACTTACATGTAACTTTTAGTCTCCTGTCTCTTTATCTTTGCAATGGTTAGTCCTAGTGTCAGAAATATGCCTTCTCCTTACCTCTGCCTCCTAGAATCCTTCATCAGAGTTCAGCTCAAGTGCTACTTTTTATTTAAAGCTTGATTCCCCCAACTTTTTAGTGCTTTCCTTTTCAAATGTTCTTTTATCTATTTTGAGTATACATACAGACACATTCTCAGATATGTACATATGCAGCTAGATTGTATGCCTCAGTATTTTACTTAGGTCATTTTATGTTTAGTGCATGGCACAGTGTCTGATACCTATCTGTTACTTATTAAATATTTAATAAATACTTAGTGATTATTGACTGAAGCAAGTTGGAGCTAAGTTGTAAAAGGCTTTAAACATTGTACTTTGTATTTAATACTAGAAGTAAAAAGAAGCTATTGGAGTTTGGGGAAGGAGTGATATGGTTAGACTGTGCTTTAGGAAAATCATTTTGGTATTTGTAAAAGAGATAGATTGGAGATGGGAGAATTAAGACAAGGAAACATATAGGCTACTACAGTGGTCTAGGTGACTGAACTAGGGTGAAGTTGGAGAGAAAGGTTTGGATGTGACAGATGTGGAAGAAGAATCATCAAGACTTGTCAACTGATTGGGGTTTGTGGGTAAAGGTAATTGAGGAGTTATGGATAACTCTGAGGTCATGAACCTTTGTGACTGGAAGGTTGGCAATACCTCACTTAAAATAGGGAAGTTTGGAAAATGGGTGGGTTTGGATAGAAAGGTTCCATGTTTTGGTTTGAACATGTTGAGTTTGAGGTACCTTATTGAACATCCAATTTCAGATATCCAAAAGGCATTTGGTGTTGAAAGCCTAGTTTTCGGGGTATATATTTAAATCTTTATGTCTGAGAGTCATCTTTGTAGATATAATTTAACTCTCAAGAGCTGAAGTTGCCAAGAAGATGTAGGGAGAGAACAGAGGGGACCAGGGTAGAACTTTGGAATACACTCACTGATAGAGTATAGTACAGTGGACAAAGATCCAGTGAAAAATATTGAGTAATAGTTACACAAATGGGAGAAGAACTGAGAGAAGGGTCTTGAAAATCCAGAGATTAGAGAATACTTGAGAGGAGAAAAAGTAGGTAGGGGTCAGAAGGTTTTTTTTTTTTTTTAATCATATTTGGAAATTTTTTATAGGAATTTAAATATAATGCTTGATTTTGGGGGCTAGGAGGGTCATTCTAATTTTCTTAGATATTATGTACATATTATCCTGCTTTATGCTATGTCGTGATTCTTTAGCTTTTTTTCTTTTAGTAAATGGGATGTTGATGTGTAGCAGACAAAACAAGTAATTATTTTTAATTAATATATTTTAGTTAGTGACAGATTCATTAGTAGTAATTAAACTTGATGCTTAACTATGATGAGTAATTATTTATACTTATTTAGTACCTTTTCATCTTTGTGTGTTTTTAAAACATGCTTACCCTTGTGATGGCATTTTGAATTATATATTTTTTCTATTTCTTTTCAACCCATTTATTTCCCTTCCTCTCTTGGAGAAGTCCCTTAAGAAATCTGTCCTTAGATTGTTTCTGTATTAAAATAAAATATCTATGCATACCAACTTTAGCATTTTGAGATCGAAAAAAAACTCTAAATAGCCAACAAACATTTATTTAGTATATAGTATATGCCAGGCACTGTGCTAAGAGCTGAGAATATAAAGATGGAAAACATTCACTCTTGCTAAAGAGCTCACACTTTACTGGGGAAGATAACATGAAAATAACTATGTATAAACAAGTTATATACTGGATTAATTAGAGATACTCAGTAGAGAGAAGGCACTAGCATTAAGGGGATAGGATTCTTGTGGAAGGCAGGACTTTATTTTTGGATGGAGAAGATTCAGGAATAGAGTTGCAGGCATGGGGGGGAGAGAGACAACTACTGATAATGTTTGGACATTGGAATGTTTGAGAATCCACAGTATCGTTGTGGTGTACATGGAAGTACACACTGTGTGTGTGTGGAAGTAAGGTATAGAAGATTGTAAATGTGCACCAGCCCTGAAATCAGGAGGACCTGGGTTCAAATCTGGTCTCAGACACTTAACATTCCGTAGCTGTGTGACCCTGGGCAAGTCACTTAACCTCAATTGCCTCAGCAAAAAGCAAAAAAGAAAAGAAACCAGAATACAAAATGTTGCTTACAAAAAGATTGTAAATGTTAGAGAACTTTGAATACTAAATGGGAATTTTATGTTTGATCCTGGAGGTAATAGGGAGCTATTGGAGTTTTTAAATAGAGGAGTTGACATGTGATTAAATTTGCATTTTAGAAAGATTCATTTAATAGTTGAATGGAGGATGGATTGGATTGGGGAAGAGGCTTGAGGGAGGGAAACCAGGCAACAGGCTATGGCAGTAGTCCAGCTATGGGATGATGAGGGCCTGTACCAGGTTGTTGTCAGTCTCAGGAAAGAAGGTGGGCACACATATAAGAGTTGTTCTGAATGTAAAACCAAGGGCAAATCAGATTGGAGGGGAGGGAGGAGAGAGTGAAGAATCAAGAATGAATTGTGTTTGGTGACTGAGAGAATGGTGGTACCCTCAATAGTAATAGAAAATGGCAGACGGGAGGCTTTTAGGGGAAAGAAACTGTCAGTTTTTGGATATGTTGAGTTTAAGAAGAGTATGAAACAAACCAGTTCCAATTGTTCAGTGAAGAAAGCCTGTCCCAGAGAGAGGGATATGAAATCTGGACCCCACTACATAACATTTTCATGTTCCCTACTGATGTTTGCTTGCATTATGTTTCCCTTCTCAGATTTTTTTTCTTATATATCTGACCTTTCTTGCACAGCAAGATAACTGTAAAAATATGTATACACATATTGGATTTGCCAAGTATTTTACCATAATTAACATGTAGTAGACTTCCTGCCATCTAGGGGAGAGGGGGGGACTAGAGAGGAAAATTTTGTAATGGAAAGCTTTGCAAGGGTCAGTGTTGAAAAATTACCCATACATATGTATTGCAAATAAAAAGTTTTAATAAAAAAAATTGTATGAAACATCCAGTTCCATATGTCTAGTAGAAAGTTGGAGGTGGGCATCTGGAGAATAGGATCAGATAAGTAGATCTGAAAGATATCAACATAGAGATGATTATTGTATCTGAGAGAACAAATGAAATTACCAACAGAAATAGTATGGAGGAAAAAGAAAACAAGGCCCCACTATTAGTTGCTGTGGAAGAAGAACCACAAAAGGAGATAATAAGAAGGAACAGTCAGACTGGTGGGAAGAGAATCAGGATAGATTAGTAATTAGTAACAACTCATATTTCTAGAGTTATTCATGTTAAACAAAAATTCCTCCCCAAAGCCCTATAGGAATGTCACATCTAATATTATCTCTCTTTTACAGTTAAGAACACTGAAGCAGAGTGAGGTGAAAAGATATAGATAAAATGCATCAGAGCCAGGATTTGAATTAAGATTTTTCCTGACTCCAGGTCCAGCATTCATTCTGATATAATATACTGCCTTCCTTTTTTTTTTTTTTTAATAAATACAAACTTCATAAACTATATGCATTTTATATTTAGTATTTATAAACACTAAACTATTTTTCATCTTATTTATATTTGGATTTTTCTGAGATAATTATTCTCACTTTATATACAGTTTTTTTTTTAATCACGATAGCCAAAACAGAGGAAAATAAAGAGGATAATGTAAAAGGAATCCCAAATTCTGGTAAATTCTATACTTTGTAGTTTAAATCCTGGCTTTTTGACCTGTTATATATAGGCTACTTGACCTACACTACAAGCTCCTTAATTTTTAAAGTGCCTTACATCCTTCATTCATATATGAGCCTGTGCTTATTTAACACTTCAGGAGGATCCCATCCTTTCTTCTTAGTCCCCCATTCCTTATCCTCTGTTACCCATCTTTTCCTCACCATCAAATGAAAATATTGAAACAGTACAGGAGAAACTGCCTTTTTTTTTTTTTTTAAGACTTCTTCACTACAGACTGAAGTTACTTTTAGTTAACTTTTTTGTTTTAAATCATTCACTAAAAATGATTGAGACGCTCTTTTTCTTTATAAAAATGTTCCTTTTTTACATTGCTGTTATTCCCCAATTATAATCCCCCAACCCTTCCTTTGTATCAAAATACAGTTAAACAAAATTTACTAATGAATTAAATAAATGATAGCATATGTCATATTCTTTATCTGTGGTCTGCCACCTCTACTGAGAAAAGATGGGAGGTTTTATTCTTAGGCCTCTGAAGTCTATATTTGTCATTTTGATCTGTTTTATTTTCCTTTATTGTGACTATTGCTCTCAGTTCTACTGTTTAGTTCCACAAGTTGCCCTTAGGCTCTGTGATTTGTATTGTTTGTTATAGTACAGTATAACATTAGATCTATACCCTCCCCTCTTGTTCTGCCATTCCCAGTTCCTTCTTTGTTTCTAGCCTAGCCATTATGATAGCTCTGCTGTAAATATTTTGGTAATACACAAAATCTTTTACTCTTTCTTTGGTATGTTTAGTAATTATGCTCATCAGTGTTATCCACTGGGTCAGAGTGTATAGTCATTTTAAATTGTTTTCCAGAACAGTTAGACCAGTTCATAGTGCTACCATAGTGTCAATTTTGTGTCTCTCTTCTCATAGCCCCTCATTGACTTTTTATTATTTTTGCCAATTTACTAAGAATGAAGTGAAACATAAGAATTGTTTTCATTTGCATTTCTCTCATTAGAGATTTAGATCATCCTTTCATATGATTGTTGATAATTTGCATTAATAGACTTGGGATGAAAAGTGCCATAGGGTGGCAGCCCTTTTTGTAGTGGCTAGAAACTGGAAACTGAATAGATGCCCTTCAATTGGAGAATGGCAGAACAAATTATGGTATATGAATATTATGGAATATTATTGTTCTGTAAGAAACGACCAGCAGGACGATTTCATAGAGGCCTGGAGAGACTTCCATGAACTAATGCTGAGTGAAATGAGCAGAACCAGGAGATCATTATACACAGCAACAACAATACTATATGACGATCAATTCTGATGGACATGGCTCTCTTCAACAATGAAATGTTTCAAACCACTTCCAATTGTTAAGTGAAGAAAGCCATATACACCCAGAGAGAGGGATGTGAAATGTGGACCACAACATGACATTCTCATACTTTTGATTGATGTTTGCTTACATTGTGTTTCCTTTATCTGATATGTCTTCTGTGTAGATAGGATTTTTCTTGCACAACAATGATAAGTTTGGAAATATGTATACATATATTTGATTTGCCAAATATTTTAACATAATTAACACATAGTGGATATCCTGCCATCTAGGGAAAGGGTGGGGAGTTTGGGGGAAAAAATCTGTAACAGAAAGCTATGTAAGCGTTAATGTTGAAAAATTACCCATACAGGGGCAGCTAGGTGACGCAGTGGTTAGAGCACCAGCCCTGAAGTCAGGAGGACCTGAGTTCAAATCTGGTCTCAGACACTTCCTAGCTGGGTGACCCTGGGCAAGTCACTTAACCCCAATTGCCTCAGCAAAAAAGCAAAAAAAAAAAAAATTACCCATACATATGTTTTGCAAATAAAATAAAATTCAAAATTTTTTTTTAAATAAATAAATAAATAAATTTAAGGTAAAAACAAAAAAGAAAAAAAAGAAAAGTGCCATGGGAGAGAACTATGGAGACTAAATGTGGATCAAAGCATAGTACTTTCACCGTTTTTTTTTTTTTTTTTTTGTTGTTGTTGTTGGTTGTTTGCTTGTTTTTTTTTTCCTCTTTTGATCTGATATTTTTAGGTAGCTTGACAAATATATATATATGTTTAGAATAAATGCACATATTTAACCTGTATTTGGAATTTATTTAACCTGTATTGAATTACTTGCTGTTTTGAGAAAGGGGAGGGGAAGGAGAAGGAGAGGGAGAAAAATTTGAACCACAAGGTTTTGTAAAAGTGAATGTTGATAAATAAATAAGAAAAAATATCTTTTCATGTATTAAAAATTATTAAAATTTATTTAAAAAGTTTTGTTGAGGTATTTTCTTTTTACGTTATCAATCATTTTATGTGCCTCACACCTCTTTATTCTGCTGCATTGAAATTTTTCTTGTAACTGAACAATTGGCACTGCTTTGAAACATTTCACTGTTAAAAAGAGCCATGTCCATCAGAATTAATCATCATATAGTCTTGTTGTTACCATGTGTAATGATCTTCTGGCCTGCTCATTTCACTCAGCATCAGTTCATGCAAGTCTCTCTAGGCCTCTCTGAAATCATCTTGCTGGTCGTTTCTTATAGAACAATAACATTCATATACCATAATTTATTCAGCCACTCTTCAATTGATGGGCATCCATTCAGTTTACAATTTCTAGCCACTACAAAAAGGACTGCCACAAACATTCTTGCACATGTGGGTCCTTTTCCCTCCTTTAAGATCTCTTTGGGATATAAGCCCAATAGAAACACTGCTGGGTCAAAGGGTATGCACAGTTTAATAACTTTTTGAGCGTAGTTCCAAATTGCTCTCCAGAATGGTTGGATCTGTTCACAGTTCCACCAGCAATGTGTCAGTGTCCCAGTTTTCCCATATCCCCTCCAACATTTGTCACTATCTTTTCCTGTCATTTTAGCCAATCTGACAGGTGTGTAGTGGTACCTCAGAGTTGTCTTAATTTGCATTTCTCTGATCAATAGTGATTTGGAGCACCTTTTCATATGACTAGAAATAGTCTTAATTTCATCATCTGAAAATTGTCTGTTCATATTCTTTGACCATTTATCAATTGGAGAGTGGCTTGAATTCTTAGAAATATGAGATAATTCTCTATAAATTTTAGAAATGAGGCCTTTATCAGAACCCTTAAATGTAAAGATGATTTGCCACTTCCCTCCTAATCTTGTCTGCATTAGTTTTGTTTGTACAGAAACTTTTTAACTTAATATAGCCAAAATTAGCTATCTGATGTTCAGTTAAGAGTTCCAGTTCTTCTTTGGACATAAATTTATTCCATCTCCACAGGTCTGAGAGGTAAACTATACTGTGTTCCTCTAATTTACTTATAATATCACTCTTTATATCCAGATCATGAACCCATTTAGATCTTATCTTGGTATGTGGTGTTAGGTGTGGGTCAAGCCCTAATTTCTTCCACACTAGTTTCCAATTTTCCCAGCAGTTTTTGTCAAATAATGAGTACTTATCCCAGAAGCTGGGATCTTTGGGTTTATCAAACACTAAATTGCTATAGTTATCACCTAGTTTGTCCTGTTATTCTGTCCTATGCCACTGATCAACTATTCTGTTTCTTAGCTAGTACCAAATGGTTTTGATGACCGCTGCTTTATAATATAGTTTTAGATCTGGTACAGCAAGGCCACCTTCATCAGCCTTTTTTTTTCTTTTTCTTTCTTTCTTTTTTTTATTAAAGCTTTTTATTTGTAAAACATATGTATGGGTAGTTCCTCACCATTGATCTTTCTTTACAAAGCTTTCCATTACAATTTTTATCCCCAGTCCCCTCCCCTCCCCTAAATGGCAGGAAATCTACTACATGTTAATAATGTTGAAATACTTGACAAGTTGTGCAAGAAAAATCCTATCTACAAGAAAAAAAGAAAATCAGAGAAAGGAAACACAATGCAAGCCAACATCAATAGAGAGCATGAAAATATTATGTTGTGGTCCATGTTTCATATCCCTCTCTCTGGGTGTATATGGTTTTCTTCACTGAACAATTGGAAGTGGTTTGAGACAATTCTTTATTGCAGAGAGCCATGTCCATCAGAATTGATCATCATGTAATATTGTTGTTGCTGTGTGTAATGATCTCCTGGTTCTGCTCTTTTCACTCAGCATCAGTTCATGCAAGTCTCTCCAGGCCTCTCTGAAATCGTCCTGCTGGTCATTTCTTACAGAGCAATAATATTCTATAACATTCATATACCATAATTTATTCAGCCACTCTCCAATTGATGGGCATCCCTTCAGTTTCCAGTTTCTAGCCACTACAAAAAGAGCTGCCACAAACATTCTTGCACATGTGGGGCCCTTTCCCTCCTGTAAGAGCTCTTTGGCATAGAGGCCCAATAGAAACACTGCTGGGTCAAAGGGTATGCACAGTTTGATAACTTTTTGGAGCATACCTCCAAATTGCTCTCCAGAATGGTTGGATCCAGTCACAGTTCCACCAACAATGTATTAGAGTCCCAGCTTTCCCACATCCCCTCCAACATTCATCGTTATCTTTTCCTGTCATTTTAGCCAATCTGACAGGTGTGTAGTGATATCTCAGAGTTGTCTTAATTTGCATTTCTCTGATAAATCGTGATTTGGAGCAACTTTTCATATGACTAGAGATGGTTTTAATTTCATCGTCTGAAAATTGTCTGTTCGTATCCCTTGACCACTTATCTATTGAAGAGTGGCTTGAATTCTTATATATATGAGACAATTCTCTATATATTTTAGAAATGAGTCCTTTATCAGAACTATTAAATGTAAAGATGATTTCCCAATTTGATGCTTCCCTCCTAATCTTGTCTGCATTAGTTTTATTTGTACAGAAACTTTTTTTAAAAATTTATTTATTAAAGCCTTTTATTTGTATAACATATGTATGGGTAGTTCCCCAACATTGATCTTTACAAAGCTTTCCATTACAAATTTTACCCCCAGTCCCCTCCCTTCCCCTAGATGGCAGGAAGTCCACTACATGTTAATAATGTTGAAATGCTTGACAAGTTATGCAAGAAAAATCCTATCTAGAAGAAAAAAAAAAAGAAACAGAGAAAGGCAACACAATGCAAGTAAATGTCAATAGAGATCATGGAAATGTTACGTTGTGGTCCATATTTCATTTCCCTCTCTCTGGGTGTATATGGTCCTCTTCAGTGAACAATTGGAACTGGTTTGAGACAATTCTTTGTTGCAGAGAGCTATGTCCATCAAAATTGATCATCATGTAATACTGTTGTTGCTGTGTATGATGATCTCCTGGTTCAGCTCGTTTCACTCAGCATCAGTTCATGCAAGTCCCTCCAGGCCTCTCTGAAATCATCCTGCTGGTTGTTTCTTACAGAGCAATAATATTCCATAACATTCATATACCATAATTTATTCAGCCACTCTCCAATTGATGGGCATCCCTACGGTTTCCAGTTTCTAGCCACTACAAAAAGGGCTGCCACAAACATTCTTGCACATGTGGGTCCCTTTCCCTCCTCTAAGATCTCTTTGGGATATAGGCCCAGTAGAAACACTGCTGGGTCAAAGGGTATGCACAGTTTGACAACTTTTTGAGCATAGCTCCAAATTGCTCTCCAGAATGGTTGGATCTGTTCACAGTTCCACCAACAATGTATTAGTGTCCCAGTTTTCCCACATCCCCTCCAACCTTCATCGTTATCTTTTCCTGTCATTTTAGCCAATCTGACAGGTGTGTAGTGGTACCTCAGAGTTGTCTTAATTTGCATTTCTCTGATCAATAGTGATTTGGAGCAACTTTTCATATGACTAGAGATGGTTTTAATTTCATCATCTGAAAATTGTCTGTTCATATCCCTTGACCACTTATCTATTGAAGAGTGGCTTGAATTCTTATATATATGAGACAACTCTCTCTATATTTTAGAAATGAGGCCTTTATCAGAACCATTAAATGTAAAGATGATTTCCCAATTTGATGCTTCCCTCCTAATCTTGTCTGCATTTGTTTTGTTCGTACAGAAACTTTTTAACTTAATATAATCAAAATTATCCATCTGGTGTTCAATTAGGAGTTCCAGATCTTCTTTGGACATAAATTTATTCCATCTCCACAGGTCTGAGAGGTAAAATATACTACGTTCCTCTAATTTGCTTATAATATCACTCTTTATATCTAGATCATGGACCCATTTAGATCTTATCTTGGTATGTGGTGTTAGGTGTGGGTCAAGCCCTAATTTCTTCCACACTAGTTTCCAATTTTCCCAGCAGTTTTTACCCGAATAGTGAGTACTTATCCCAAAAGCTCGGATCTTTGGGTTTATCAAACACTAAATTGTTAAAGTTACTGCCTAGATTGTCCTGATATCCTATCCTATGCCACTGATTGACTGCTCTATTTCTTAGCCAGTACCAAATGGTTTTGATGACCGCTGCTTTATAATATAATTTTAGATCTGGTACAGCAAGGCCACCTTCATCTGCCTTTTTTTTTTTCATTAATTCCCTTGAAATTCTTGACCTTTTGCTCTTCTAAATGAACTTTGCTACTATTTTTTCTAGATCTGTAAAATACTTTCTTGGGAGTTTTCAAGACCCATTGTTATTCCAGATAAATTTTATTTTATTTTTTTTTCTAGTTCTTTTAAAGTAATCCTTTGGAAATTGGTTGGTATCAGCCTGAATAGTTAAAAAAAAATATTTTTAATTGGTTTTGTGTTTATTACATTATATTCTAACTTTAACAATCAATATTATGTATTTCCACACAATATGTTTTTATTTTATAGTTGCATTTATATAGTTCTTATGTGTTCTTGTTAATTTGACTTACAAAATTTATACATTCTGTAGTTATGTTGAAAGGAATTTTCTTTTTGTTCTTTCCTACTTATTTTTTTTTTTTTAGTAAAATTCAGAAAGATTGATGATTTGTATGGTAGCTTTATTTTGTATCTGATACTTTGCTGAAGTTATTGTTTGAATTTTTCAGTTGATTCTCTGGGGTTCTCTGTGTAGATCATCATATCATCTACAAAAAGGAGATATTTTGTTTCTTTTCTTATATTCTCTTGATTTGTTTTTTCATATTTCTGTAACTAGCATTTGTAACGTGATACGAAATAATAATGATGATGAGAATGGCCATGCTTTCAAAACCCTTGTCTTACTGTAAAGCCCTTTACTGCTTTCTCTTACATATAATTCTGGCTCTTAGTTCTAGATAGGAAGGATCCATTTATTCCTATGATTAGTTGTTGATGTTGTTATTTTAACAGAAATGGTGCTTGTAGTTTGTCATAAGCTTTTTCTGCATTTGTTGATAATCATGTTTTGATTTTTTTATTAATATAGTCTATTTATGTTTATAATTTAACTAATGTTGAATTAACTTTGCATTCCTGGTCTTAGATTCTTCTTGATAATAATGTATAATCTTTTTGATTTATTAGCCTCTTTGCTAACATTTTATTGAAAATTTTCATGAAGATAACTAACCTCGGTTATTGATCTAGGAGCAATTAGATGATGCAGTGGATATAGAGTACTAGGCCTGTGGCTTTATTATATACTTATTAATTCTGTGACCCTAGACAAATAACATCTGTATGCCTCAGTTTCATCATCTATAAAATTAGGATAAAAATAGTACTTTGTTGTGAGGATCTAGATTTTCTTTTAGGTACATTCCCAGTTGGTTCTGTTTTTCTTTTTTTCTTAACAAAAGTGTTGATAGATGGAAGCTCTTCAGTTTAAGTATGTTATCTCATCACCATCTTTGTTAATGCAATTTTCTGTTTGCAATGAAAGAATGTGTTCAACACTAGAAAGCAATGTGTTTTTGCTTCTCTATACCCTCTTGGATGAAGATACCCATTGTACTTCCTATTTTCCCTCTTTTGTTTTTCTTTTTTTTAGTGCAAAATTGGAACTGTGTTGTTCTGCTCTCTTTGACTCTGCCATCTTTACTGGAAGTTGATGATATTTCTATTTTAAATAGATTGGTGAACCATTCAAAGTTATATTTCGTAATGTATATGTATTGTGGACTTTTATGTTGTTTTAAAACTTTTAAAACATCAAAGTTGTCTTTTCTTTCTCCACTTTTCTCTTAATGTAATTGTCTCCAAATTTTCCTTTTTGGTTTAGATTTCTTAATGGTTATAAATCTTGAAGATATATTTGTTGGTATCTTATATGTACTTCACACATGTACCAGTGTACTTCAATAGTATCATTTTAGCAATGAATTAAATATAAAACAGGGATTATACAGCATAAGGACAACTTGTTTTGGTAATTTTTCCAATAGTTTTGCTTATTCCAGTGCTTGGCACTGAAAAGTTAAGATGGAGTATAGATATTATTTGATAAGGAATGCCACCTTGGTACATTGGAAAAAGCAGTGATGAATTTGGAATCATGTGAACTGGGTTCAAATCCAGGCTCTGCTACTTGGGTAACACAAGTTGTTTTTTTTAATTTTTTTAATTTTTTCCTTAATCTCTCTGGCTCTCAGGTTACAATATCTATGAAGTGAGGAGGTTGAATCAAATGGCCTCTGAGACTCCTCTAGGTTAAAATTTGTGATTGTGTGAATAACACATTTTGAAATGTATTTGCACACACACACACACACTTTTTTTTTGTATTTTCCTAATTATTATTTTATTTATTTTATTAAAACTTTTTATTTGCAAAACATATGTTTGGGTAATTCTTCAACATTAACCCTTACAAAGCTTTCTGTTGCAAATTTTTCCCCCCTCCTCTAGATGGCAGGAAATCCACTACATGTTAATTATGTTAAAATACTTGATAAATCAAATATATGTATACATATTTCCACACTTATCATTGTTTGCACATATACTTAACACAGACACAGACACATACACACACAAATATACATGTAGCAGTATATGTTTTATTATTAAGATTTTGTGTTTTTGTCTTGGAATATTTTGCAAAACATTAACATCATATTCACTAAAAAAATCATGCAGGAGGAATTATTCAAGGTATTATGTAAGATTCAACAATCAAAACTTTTCCCTAATAATCTGTAGGTGAATAAGGAATAATGTGAAATTAAATGATTTTGATTTAATTTTTATTTTGTGTATGGTGAGAATATTTATTATGCCTATGTTACTTGTTTAGTAGGTTGTGGAAAATTTATATTCCACTTTACATTAAAAGTTACCAAGACTATTAATTTATCATAAAATCAAATCTAGACTTAATTTTGTATATATATTTTCTTGGTCATGGGCTCATATTTGGTACCCCAGACAATGTGAGTTACAAAGCAGAATATTTTAAATGCACAAATGGATAGCATGAGATTTATCATTTAGGCTAAGGAAAAATCATTTTAGTGCCTTTGTTGATTTTTCTGCCCACCTTTCCAAGGTGGTAATGTTGAAGGCAGTAATTAATATTCAATAAAATTGAGTTACTTTGTAGAGGATGCAGGATTCATTCAGTCTTACATCACTTTGTATGTTCATTACTTAGGTGTAGAATAGAAAGAGTGCTAGATGTGGAGTTAAAAGATCTGGATCCACATCTTGTTTCTGCTCCTTTTTACCTCTGAATTCAGGCAAGTCACTCATCTTCTCTGGGTCTGCTTAGTCAGCTGTACAATGAGGAATGGCATTAAATGACTTTTAAGGTTTATTCATCTTCCATTTAGTTGGAAAAAATCATCTGAAAGACTCTGGTTCCTTTTAGCATGATCCTGTTGTACTGCTATTATTGTTGTATGCTTTTTAAAGAATATTTTTTTTTGTTTCTACTTTTTGACATGTTAATTATCAAGAGAGTGTTTTTTCTTATTTTTCTTTTCTGCTATATTGGATGTGTCAACCAACTTTTCAATACTTTGATATATTGAAATATTAATCATAATAAAAATTTCCTTTAATACCTCTTATGCCCATGTCACTTGTTTGGCAGGTTGTGGAAAATATTTTTGTTATTGTACTTTTGCTTTCTGCTCTAGTGTTTCACCTAGTTAGATATTATGGTTTCAGAGCCAGAAAAATTAAATTTAGATAGTTACTGATTCCTGACCTAGTTTTATGAGATTTTAGTATCTAAGGATCTCCAGTGAGAATTATTGGGAAGAAATAAACACAGGTTTCATGTATTACAGAGAAATGCAACAAAACCATTTAGAAAATCAAGTAACAGTAATTAAAAGTTTTATTTTCAGTGTTCTAAGTCTTTAAAAGTTTGGTAGTACAAACACATAATTTTTATTTGTAGTTACCACTGATTTTTAGTTTTTTTTTGTCATCCGACCTTTGTTAATGGGGCATGAGAGAGAGAGAAGAGAGAGGAGAGTTTCTCTTTTTGATTGATGTGGCATATTATTTTCATTATTTTAAGAACTAATTTAAACACCAAGACATACAAATATAAGAAAGTGAGAAGGATGAGGATGGCCAGAATGTAGGTGGCATGGTTTGGTTTGGACCCTTTTCTTCCCTTTAGGTGTGACCTTCTTAAAATGTTATGTATACACCCCCCCCCCCCAAAGGGGGAGGTGCTGAGGCATTTGGGGTTAAATGACTTGCCCAGTGTCACACAGCTAATGTTATAGTGTATGAAGAATAATATTCTAGACAGGTTCAGACTAGGGAAAAATACCTCCCTAGTCTTTGGACATTGACTTTTAATGCATCCTAAAATTGTATTCATTTTCTTGATTGCGATGTCACACTGATTCATATAAAACTAGCAGTCTACTAAAATCTCCTTTTTAGGTGAACTGCTTTCTAACCATGCTTCCATCATCTTGTTAATTGAAAATTTTGTTATGTTTTTTTTTAACAGTTGTTATATTTCTCATTAGAATATATCTTATTTGATTCAGTCCATTATTGTGTCTGATTTTTCCAGACCTTTCTGAATCCTGATTCTTTTATTTAGCATGTTAGCTGTTTCCTCTCAGTTTGGAGTCATCTGCATATTTGTTAAGCAGGCTGTTTGTCTTTAACCAGATAACTGATTGTAAAGGGTCAGGTACAGATTTTTGGAGCTCTTCTGGAGATTGCTTAATAGATATTAAAGCATTTTAATGGCTATTCTTTGAAATCAAATCCATCTGCACCTGCTGTCATCATATTCCAGAAGAAAAAAGCTGAAAAAAATAAAATGGTTTGCTAAAATTTAGGTAAAATCTATTCCTAAAAATTTTGTTAAAAAAGGAAATGAGTTTGACATGACTTTTTTTTTTAAATAAAATTTTTTCAACCAACAGAAATCTATCTTCTCTTCCTTCTACATCATCCCCATCCTGTTTCTCCCATTTAAAAAAAAAAGAAAAAGAAAACCTCTTAAGAAAGTCAAACAGAACAAAGTCCTGCGTTGCCTATGACAAGATCTATTCTTGATGGAGCCATATTGACTCTCCGGATCATTATATCTTTTTCCTATGCATTCACTATTTAATAACATTTTCCATAATTTTGCAGTAATTAGTCAAAAACATCAACTTATACTTTGCAGATTGTATTCTTCCTTTTTTGAAAATTTGGATATTAATTCTCATCTAATTCTATGGTACCTCTCCTGTTTTTCTTTCAAAGGTCATCAACAATGGTTTAACTTTACATATTCCAGTTTTTTTCTATACATTGGGTCGGGTGATTTGATCCTATCTAAGAAAGCTAGATATTCTTTATTTTTTTAAATTTTGCGGAGGCAATTTGGGTTAAGTGATTTTCCCAAGATCACACAGCCAGGAAGTGTTAAGTGTCTGTGAGGGCAGATTTTAACTCAGGTCCTCCTGACTTCAGGGCTGGTATTCTATCCATTACACCATCTAGTTGCCCTGTAGATAGTCTTTTACTATTTACTTCCATATCTTTGGTTGTGTTTTGTTTTTGTTTTTTTTTCTTTTCCAGGGCAGAATTTTTTTCCTTCTGACAGGGAAAGGCAAAGCAAAATAATTGTTGACAGTAGGAGAGGTCACTTTGCTTAAATGCAAGAGGGTGGGAAAAGGGGACTAGCATTGTATATTAAGAAGTTATGTTTGGGGTAGCTAGGTGGTGCAGTAGATAGAGCACCAGCCCTGAAGTCAGGAGGACCCGAGTTCAAAACGCTCAGATACTTAACACTTCCTGGCTGTGTGACCCTAGGCAAGTCACTTAACCCCAATTGCCTCGGCAAAGAAAAAGAAAAAGAAATTATGCTCATGTGATGAGGAAATCCAAGAACCATTGTAGAGAGTGTGTTTTGATGGAGATAGTGAAGATTGAAACAGAAGTAGCATTATCATCAAGAGTATATACAGAAGACTTGAGCAGAAAGAAAATTCTTGAATTTATAAGCCTAGCTCAGAGACATAAGAAAATATTATTTAATGTTTGTCAGATTATAATTTTCTAGATATCTGCTGGAGTTCTTTCTCTCTCACTCCTAATCGGAGGAGCTAACAATTTCTTGACTTGGCTTAATGATCATTTCAACCTGAAGAATCCCAAGGATACAGTATAGAATCTAAATGGGAGTGGAGGTGTGGGGAACCTTTTTTCTGCCAAGGGCCATTTGGATATTTCTAACATCATTTGTGAGCCATGCAAAATAAAATTTATAGAGAACTCAAGCAGTGGGAAGTTCTTGTACTTTTTCAACCCATTATTGTCTGTGGTTGTCTTAGCAAATATTATGATTTTGAGGATCTTATATGACCAAGCCATTAGATCCAATATTCCCCACTCCTAGTCTAGATTATGGAGTCTGAGGATCTGGGTTCAAAAGTTACTCTAACACAGTCTTTGTTACTTGGAGCAAGTCACTTAACTTCCTCCAACTTCAGCTAATTGATTTGCAAAAGTGTGTAAAATACATAGGATTACAAAGGAAATCAATTATGTTGAAGTACAGATATAAAAACATTAAAACAAGAACTTCTGATCTAGCCTAATCCCTTTAGGTATGAGGAATCTGAGGCACAGAAACATAAATTGAATTATTCACAGTACTGGCTAGTGGAAGAAGGGGGAATTAAAGTCACATTTCTTGACTTTCCAGTCCATTGTTCTTTCTGTTTTACTATGCTTTCTTTGACATGTCAGGAATTATTATTATTTTTTTTACTACTCAAGACAAAATGACGAATTTAATATCAAAATTTACTTTGTAAGATTTGAGTTTTTTTAGATTAGAAAATAAATGTAAAAGATTTCTTTAAAAATACATCATTTGGCATTTGGAAATAGAATCATTTTTCCAAAGTACAGAGAAAGTTTTTAACCCCTGTTGTCTGACTCTATAATTTAGATTTTACACTGTACTCTTGGGATTTCTTTGTATTTTTCAGTATGAAATTATTATTAAGGCAAATCAAGAAATTGTTAGCTGCTCTACTTTAAAGAGAGAGAGAAAATGAGGGCTCCACAGATGTCCAGAAAATTAAAAAAAACCCTGACATACTAAACTAAACAGGGCAGTACCAAAGGGTTTTTTTGCTTATTTTTGAAATTAAATATAAAGCAAATGGAAATTATTTTTCTCAATTGTGTCTATGTTGTAAATAGTTGAAACTCATTCTCTGAGAAGTAGGTTAGTGAAACACCACTCCTAGAATTGCAAGGTATACTAGACTAGTTTTTCTTGTGTTCCAGCACCTTAATGGCACCTGTTTTGATCATTAGTCTTTCAGTGATTAGATTTTGAAATCATCTGGGAAGTTGTTTGCTTTGGAGGGAGTCAAAAAGTGATCATTTGTTCTATATTTTATTACTTGAGGAAGTTCCCACTAAAGGCTCAAATCTTTTTGTCTTAATTTTTTTTTTCACTTAACGAGAGTCCACCTTTCCTTCTTTCCTTCCTTTTGCCCCTCTTCATTGAGAAAGAAAGTAAAACTGGACTTTTGTTACAGACAAGCAAAACAGGTTTTTGCATTGTCCATCCTCCCTTCCAAATTCCATAATCTTGAGACTATCATCTGTCTGGAGGTGGAGAAGCATCAAAAGTCTTTTGAATATTTTGGTCATTGTACTAAGTAGAATTTTGAAGTTAGAGCTGTTTATAAGATTATTGTTATTTTATAAATTGTTCTCTTGGTTCTTTTTTTTTTTTTTTTTCAAGTCAACAAGCATTTATTAAATACCTAGTATGTGCTAGAAACTGTATTAGTGCATACAAAAGTAAAAACAAAAATAATTTCTAGCCAAGTTCTTAATTTTCTTTTTTTATTCTTCCTTCTTTCCTTCCTTCCTTGTTTCTAACTTTTCCTTCTTTCCCTCTCCCCTACCTTTCTTTTCTTACATTTTCATAGATAACTGTGCTTAGATGGTTCAATTAGCCTCCACCAATCTTTGTGCTTCTTGAAATTAGCACATTTCACCTATGCCAACTTTTTAACTTAAATTACTGAGTAGCTAAGAAGAGGTGGAATTCAAACCAGTCTCTTTGACTTCTAACCTAGTATACTTTCCATTATTTCAGGTTATAAAGTCTGATTTTGTGACTTATTTTGTACAACATAATTATTTCATAATAAAATAGTTTTACATTAAATATGACATTAAAAGTATTTTTCTTTTTTT
>JAJPUD010000013.1:457851-567989 GCA_023553655.1 Myrmecobius fasciatus | reverse complement strand
TGTAATCCAAGTTCCTTTGCCCTTCGGAATATCTGGTTCCAGGCCCTTCGATCCTTCAGTGTGGAAGCTGACAGATCCTGACAGATTCTAATTATTGATCCTCGGTATTTGAATTGTTTCTTTCTAGCTGCTAGCAGAATCTGTTCCTTGGTGCTATAGTCCTGAAATTTAGCCACGATATTCCTTGGGGTTTTAATTTTGGGGTCTCTTTCAGGAGGTGATCGGTGAATTCTTTCAATGCTGATTTTGCCCTTTGATTCTACAATCTCAGGGCAGTTTTCTTTCAGGATTTCCTGGAAGATAGTGTTTAGATTCTTTTTTTGATCATGGCTTTCAGGAAGTCCAATAATCCTTAGATTGTCTCTCCTAGATCTATTTTCTAAGTCAGTTGTTTTTCCTAGGAGATATTTCATATTTTCTTCTAATTTTTCATTTTTTTGTTTTTGTTTGACTGATTCTTCAAGTCTTAGAGAGTCATTCACTTGCATTCGTTCAATTCTTATTTTTAAGGTGTTGTTTTCTTCAGTTACCTTTTTAAGTTCCTTTTGTAACTGTCCAATTTGTTCACTGCACTCTTTTTCCACTTCACTAATTTTATTTTTTAATAAATTGGTGTCTTTTTCATATCTCTTTTGCAGAGCATCATATCCTTCTTGCAAGATACTGTATCCTTCTTGCACTGATTTCAATTTATTTTCCCATTTATCCTCCAGCTCTCTTTTGAGGTTCTTTATGCAATCTTCCAGAAAGGCCTTTTGAAACGGGGACCAGTGATGGTCACTGTTTTTTTCTGGATTTTTGTCTAAAGAAACCTCTGTATCTGAGGTCGTTTCTTTGCCTTGATAAAAGCTGTCTATGGTGAGAGCTCTCTTTTGCTTCTTCATCATTTTTTTTTTTTTTAGACAGAGTGGATATCTCTTTAAGGTAGGGGAAAAAAAAACCCCCGGCTGAAGACGCTTTGCCCTGGGGCACTTCGGCGAGTTGACTTAAGGTGCTGGGCCGGTGGGGGCTAGGACTAAGTCCGAATTACTCCTTAAACAAGGCAAGTCTGCCAGAACACCTGTCCCCAATCAGGGCAGAGTGTCCCGAGTGCCTCAGATAAACTCCAGGTGTTTGGAATTTGGAGTTTGGAGTTTGGAATTTCTTCCACGATGAGCCGAGCTGAGTCCCACCCTCACTTCCGGCCTGCACAGTTGTAGTCTATTTATCTCTCTGTCCGAGTCCGACTAACCTGATATGAAGTTCTCCAAAGAGCCGTGCCCAAATATTTCTGAGTTCGTTGACTTGAAGATCAGTTCAGAGGCTTATTTTATTGTTGATTTGAGAGAAGATCGGAGGAGAGGCAGAAAGTCACCTTTTCACTCCGCCATCTTGGCTCTGCCCCCTGTTCTCTTGGCTCTTAACTTTCCTTTGCTGCAGTTGATTCGAGTCTTAGGTATCTCTGAAATCATCCCTTTTCTATACAATAATATTCTTTCACATTTATCTGCTGTATTTTGTTTAATCATTCTCTAATTGATTAGTATATGTCATTTTTTAGGGTTTTTTTTTTCGTTTCAAAGAACTGCTACACATAATTGTTATTAGAATATGTTTTGCTTAGGGCTAACCTTTCTCTTTGATGTACTCTCCTTTATTACTCCCTCTCTTTTTCCATTTTCCTCCTGTTTCCTGATTGAGTGAAATATATTTGTTTCCAACTCTACGTCTGTGTGTATTCTATCATTTAGCTAGTTCTGGTAAGAGTGAAGTTCATGGGCACTTTTATTTCTTCCTTCTTGTTTGCACAAGCTTCTAATTACACACCCCAATGACATGTGATAATTTTCTCTATTCTTCCTCTCCTTTGTCTACCTCCCCAATCTCACCCCTAGTATCTTTTCCCCTTCTCTTTCCATTCTTCTAAGATCATCAAGTCATATAGAATTACTTTGAGATCCTTTATTTTAATTACTTTTGTCCTAGGATGGTTATTGATGTTGGGATTCTTAAGGGATGTTTGTATCTCCATATTAGAATGCAATTAGTTTATTCTTTTGTTAAGTGTCTTAAGATTTTCATTTATCTTTACCTTTTTATATTTCTCTTCTGTGTTTGTACCTCAGAGTTTCTATGCAGCATTAGTCTTTCATCAGAAAAATTTGAAAGGCTTCTCTTTCGTTAAAAAACATTTTTTCCTGGGGCAGCTAAGTGGTGCAGTGGATAGAGGACCAGTCCTGAAGTTTAAATTGGGACTCAGACACTTAACACTACCTAGCTGTGATCCTGGGCAAGTCACTTAGCCCCAATAGCCTCAAGGGGAAAAAATTTCCCTTGTATATTCTTTGATTTGCTGCTAAGTTATTTCTAATTGAAAGTGTATGATAATTGATAAATGGTCAAAAGATATGAACAGACAATTTTCAGACGAAGAAATTGAAACTATTTCTAGTCACATGAAAAGGTGCTCCAAATCACTATTGATCAGAGAAATGCAAATTAAGACAACTCTAAGATACCACTACACACCTGTCAGATTGGCTAAAATGACAGGAAATGATAATGACGAATGTTGGAGGGGATGTGGGAAAACTGGGACACTGATAAATTGTTGGTGGAACTGTGAACGGATCCAACCATTCTGGAGAGCAATTTGGAACTATGCTAAAAAAGTTATCAAACTGTGCATACCATCTGACCCAGTAGTGTTTCTACTGGGCCTATTTCCCAAAGAGATTTTAAAGGAGGGAAAGGGACCCACATGTGCAAAAATGTTTGTGGCAGCCCTTTTTGTAGTGGCAAGAAACTGGAAATTGAAAGGATGCCCATCAATTGGAGAATGGCTGAATAAATTATGGTATATGAATGTTATGGAATATTATTGTTCTGTAAGAAACGACCAACAGGAGGATTTCAGAGAGGCCTGGAGAGACTTGCATGAACTGATGCTGAGTGAAATCAGCAGAACCAGGAGAACATTATACACAGCAACAAGAGTATACGATGATCAATTTTGATGGACATGGTTCTCTTCAACAATGATGTGATTCAAACCAGTTCCTATTGTTCTGCGATGAAGATAGTCATATACTTCCAGAGAGAGGCCTGTGGGAACTGAGTGTGAACCCACAATACAGCTTTCTGTGAATATTTCCATGCATTTTGCTTTCCTTCTTAGATTGTTTTTTTTTCTTCTCTTTCTAGATCTGATGTTTCTTGTGCAGTAAGATAACTATAGATATGTACAGATATATTGGATTTGTCATATAATTTATCATATTTAACATGTATTAGATTACCTGTCATCTAGGAGTGGGGGGTGGGGGGAAGGAGGGGAAAAGCTTGGGAAAAAAAAAGTTTTGCAAAGGTTAATGTAGAAAAATCACTCATATGTTTTGTAAATAAAAAGCTTTTAATTAAAAAAAAAAGAAAGTGTATGGTATAGTGAATTACACACTGAAACTGGAATCAGTAAGGGCTTGTCTCATGTTAAGCAAGTTAATAAAAGTTTATTGATGGCCTGATTCATTTATGAAAACACAATTTTAAAATATTTGTTTTTCTTTCTTCATATTTTCCAGGAATTATAGTTGTATCTAAGATATGTTTTTCTTTGATATTTTGCAGTCTTTCTCCTCTTCTAGGATTTTGGTCTCAAGCATCTTACCCCCCACTGTGATAGGTTTTTATGTTGACATTTTTTTGTTTAATTATTTTTATAAATCACTTCCATTTCTTGGGCCTCAATTTCCATATCTATAAAGCAGTTAGGTGGCTCAGTGGATAAGGGCACTGTATCTGGACTCAAGATCTGAGTTCAAATCCAACTGTAGGCATTTACTTGCTTTAGTGACTTTGGGCAAGTTACTTAACATGTTTTATTTTGCTTTTACATCTGTATAATGAGTATAATAATATCATGTACCTCCCAGAGTGTTTGTGAAGAAAAGTTGAGGTATTTATAAGGTGTTTTGTAAACCTTAATACTGGCTGTTGTCATCAATCATCTTCATTAAAAGGATAAGATTTGACAGTAAAGGAGAAAGAATACAGTCTAAAATAAAAATTGATAGTTTAAAATACTTGCATGTATATTGCAAGCCAATAAGAAGAATCCCATTCTATATTACATTATTAATTTTTCTTCAATAAATAATTAAAAATCTCAATTATGAAATACAAATATAGTGAATCAAAATAAGTGAATTTAGGGAACTTTATTCTATTTAATCAGGATATAGAAACATTCCTTTTTAAATCTTTCATAACCAGTTCTACTCAGTCCCAATGAAAATAATTCTAAATTATTTGATTTTGCCTTTTAGTGATTCTATGATTATTGTGTGGGATGATGTGACCTTGACTCAAAATGACTACTCAGATCTCTGAAAGTGAATATTAGAAATTTTATTAGAATCTCGAGAGAAGTGGGAGGTCCCTTCCCCAGAAGAGCTGGGGCAAGGAGGCCAATTTACAGAAGTAGGTAATAGGATTATATATTCGAGATTACAGAAACATCCCTTCCTTTAACCCACCCAAGCCCCTAGTTAATCTTTAAAGTCATCTGCCCTATTCAATGTTCCTCTTTGGTTTGCAGGTGGGCCTTTGTGGCAGGATCTTAGTTAAGCAGTAAATGTTTCTAATACCTTTGCTGGGTATATATTATTAAGAAAAGGAGTCAATTAGGCAAGAGGATTAAATATTCCTAAAGTACTAAACCAATCATCAAGGTGATCTGGTCTGTTTTCAGGCATTACCTCTTATGAGAAGCAGTTAAGCAGGGGTCAAAAGGATCATCTCAAACATTTCTGCTGGAAGAGCAATCTTGCTTTTCTCCCAGAGCTCAATAATTAATCAGAGCCTGAACTACCCAAGGTTATTATTCTGAAAAGAGCTCAGTTTCTCATTTCATTCAGTATCATAGAATATGATTTAAAAACTAGACTAGACTTTTTTTTTTCTTTGAGTTTTGAGAACTCTCAGATTAGAAAACTTTCTCTACCAGTGCAGGTTAGTGTTTTAATTTAATGTTTTAAAGAGTTATCTGGAACATTGATAATTAAGTGAAGTGATTTGCAGCCATGTAAATGGGACTTAAACCAAAAAATGCCTGAGGGGCCAGCCTTTTATTCTAACAGAAAATTGTGAAAACATGCATATTCACAAGTTTGATCACTATTACACACCTGTTGGTATACTTTTATTGGCTAACAGAAATGAGAATAATAATGTGGTTAGGCAACTGAGCATGTCTTTTGCAAATTGATTTGTATTCAAACATAGCATTTGTAGTACTTTGGAAACAATTTGATGATGAGTTGAAACTGCATGAACACTGAGCTTAATCAGATATGGTCAGAATTTATTGTAATCACTACACAAACATCAAAATCATTGTAAGCCTGATCCTAATAGTTTTGAGTTGCATAAAAATATGATGCTTTATATAATATACATGAAACATGTATATTACATTAAAATATCCTATAGAAAATATAGAAAACATATATAAAGACATAATGCTCCAAATATTCACATGCTTGTCATCAAAGAGAAAAAAGGCTTAAGCCACTATCTACCCCTTGTACCATCTTTACAAATGCCCAGAGTTCGTGAACTATTAAGCTAGGTCATGCTATGTCTCAGAGTTCTTTAACAATTTAAAAAAATTGACGTGTTAAGTTAAACCATTTTAATAACCTGTCATCTCGGGGCAGCTAGGTGGCATAGTGAATACAACACCAGCCCTGAAGTCAGGAGGACCTGAGTTCAAATGTGGTCTCAGACACTTAATACTTCCTAGCTTTGTGACCCTGGGCAAGTCACTTAACCCCAATTGCCTCAGCAAAACAAATAAACAAACAAAAAAAAAAACCTGTCATCTATATCCATCCCTTGTACAGAAGACTGCATTTTTATATCTCTTCTTTGGGGTTGTTTGGTTATATTAATTTAATAATACTTAGCTTCCTTTTTCTTTTTTCCTTTTGCATTGTTGATCTCATTATTTGTGCGTTATTTTCTTTGTTCTGCTTATTTGACTTTGTACCAGTCCTGTGAATCATTAGACATCTATTATAGTACTAGCAGATTTCAATTTACTCTCCTCAGACTTAGATAAAAATCTACCATAAAATTAGACATGAAAGAAGTTAGGGAGTTGAATGGAATTTTAGAAAAGTTAGATGTGATAGTCATCTGAAGATTACTAAATGGGAATAGAATGTATAAATATTCTCAGTTGTGCACAGCATCTTCACAAAAACTGGCCATGTATTTAAGATTATTTAAAAAAACAGACAAATGTAGAAATGCAAAAATGCTAAATGTATCTTAAGCTATGTATTCAAAGAGGAACAAACTCAGAAGTGAGAGCAAGTATGTAACTCCTCAGGAGCTGAGTAACAATCTCACTCTTAGCTTTTTGTAATTGAGAATGAAACCTGCAGTGAAATAATTAGAATTGAAATCCCAGACCAAAGAGATGCTCCAGTTCCTTCACTCTGTACCTGTAGAACTTTCCAGTTGTCTGACATTAAATGAGTACAGCAATAATTATCTTCAAACCATGAACAAGCCATTGTGGTTCCTCAGACTTAAACCCAAGTTGGGAATTTGCAGAGCTCTGATTAGAAGAGCCTCAGTCAAGTTTTAACCTGGATCCTACCATTTAAGAAACACTGAAAGTTTTCAGATTCTGCCTTTTCCCATTATTAACTTCCTAACCATTCTTTTATAGCCCAACTCGTACATTTCCATTAAACTGACCTTAATTACATGTCAGTGACCTTAGACCTCTTACAGCACTTATTTTCGTTCTGACACTTTACTTTGTATATACTTATCTGTTTTTTCCCACCTTTGTCTATAACTGTAACTTCTGTGTCTTATCTATTTAAACCTTGTATCACTTCCCAACACCTTGCACAGTTCTGTTCACACAATATATTGTTATTTAGTTGTTTTGAGTTGTTTTCTGTTCTTTGTGATCCCTTTTGGGGTTTTCTTAGCAAAGGTGTTAGAGTGATTTGCCATATCTTTCACCAGCTCATTTTGCAGATTAGGAACTGAGGCAAACAGGGTTAAGTGACTTGCCCAAGTTTAGACAGCCTAGTAAGTATCAAGAGACTACTTTTGAACTCATGTCCTCCTGTCTCCAGTTCCGGTTATCTGTTTACTATGCCACCTACTGCCCCCAACATATTAGGTACTAAGTGTTTTATTGAATTAAGCTCAACATATTTGCTCCCTTATTTGCTTCATATTTTTTCCCCTTGATTATATTATGAACAATATTCTATATATTTCTCCATCTTAAGTTTGTCAAATTTCACATTTGAGAACACCTTTTATAATTTTATTCTATTATTTTATGAATACTATGTAATATTATATAATGTACTCCAAAATGTCTAATATCTAATATTATTATAGTAATAATCATATACATTTAAGGGAATTTTATATAAGAAATAGTCTCTGTAGTCCTGAGAAAGTTTCTCTTGTTTTGCTGAACTTTGACCCAACTCAGGTTTGAGTGAAGATTGGTGGAAGAAAAAAAAAAATAGTGCTTTGGGGGAATCAGTTTTGGGAATTAATGACAGCAGCTCTTTAGATGGGATTCTTGTTTATAATTTATAATTAATTGTACTAGCAAGCATACAATTTTGTATTATGTCATTAAAATCTATTAAGGAAAGTTCTTTGTTTTCTTTAGAAAATGTGCCAGAGGAACTTCGAGAGCCATTTTACACAGATCAATATGACCAAGAGCACATCAAGCCACCTGTTGTGAATTTGCTACTATCAGCAGAACTTTATTGTCGTGCTGGGAGTCTTATTCTCAAGAGTGATGCTGCAAAACCACTTTTGGGCCATGATGCTGTAATCCAAGCTTTAGCACAGAAGGGCCTGTATGTTACTGACCAAGAGAAATTGGTAACAGAGCGAGATCTACACAAAAAACCCATACAAATGGTGAGTGTTTTAAATGGTGTGATTTCATTTATTTAACATGTATGCTTTTCAACACATAGTATAAATTTTGTGACTAAATTTTTTGTCAAATTGGATATTGATCATTTTTGTCTAAAAGGGAAAAGGTAGGACCTGAAAACTTTCAGCGTTCCCAAAATGGTATTAAGTTTTTTTCACTTTTGTAATCATTCCATATCCTTCTTATAAGTGAAGATACAACATTTGATAACATCTTTTGGGAGGTTTGTTCCCAATTGCTAAACTATAAACAGTTATAGCTTAAAACTGAGTAAAACCATATCAATTTAAAAATCTTTTTTCTAGCCCCTTTTCTTGGATGCAAGAGAATTGCAAGAAGTCTTTATAGCTAGAAGAGAATATGTACATAAGTTTGTCAGGAAAGAAAGTTGTGAGATTCTTTTAGAGTATTAATTACTTACCTAAATGATAAATTTAGTATCAGTTTCTATATATTATTTGTATATTCATATATGTATATACATAATATTTTGAAGATTTTTGTTTGTTATGTTATAATGATGGTATTCTGTGCTGTAAATATTACCCAGAAAAAGATAAAGGAATTGCCAGAGATTTTTTTCCCAAAGATATCAATCTCATATACTATTTCATTAAAAATAAAAATCAAGAAAATTTGGAGAATAATTAAGAAGTAAGACAAAATGGTTTCATAGAATGGTCAAATATTATTATTTTAGTTTGTAGACATCTACATAAAGGGTTTTTTAAAAATGATATTTTATTAAACCAAGCCTAAAGGAAAATACAAATAAACACTTTGTAGAAAATACTAAAAGAAGTATGGATAACAAGAACTTAATTGTTTGTCCAGTCTAAATATATTAGAATTAACTCAATTAATTATCTGTAGTCTTGGTTATAAATACAAATATATATATAAATTAGGGAAAAAGAATAAAATTTCCCCCTCCCCCCAGAGTTTAAGAAGTAGGTTTTTTCTCTGTCCAATGCGTACTTTGTAATCCTGAGTATTGACTGACTGACAGACTTCCCAAAGACTGGAAAGTGAAGAATGATTGCAGTGATAGAGCAGTGAGATAACATTATTTAATGTTTAGAAATGTCTGTAAATATGGAATTTTAAAAAGTTATACTCTTTGATCAGAACAATCTAAAGGAGAATACAAATAACTCATAAAAATCATTCAGTTAATTACCTATAGTAGTATTTATGGATGCAAAGGTACCTTACCAAGAGTTTCCTACATGAATGAAATAGCAGATCTGGTCTTCTAAAAAATATCAAATAGTAAGAAGGATTGAATATTCCAGGAGGTGCTTGGACTTTAAAAAAATTATTAAATGATTTTAAAGGGGTTATAGAGACAGAATGGAATTAAGGAAAACTAGGAAACTTTGGACTTAACATAATAGAAAACAGATATACATTCCTTTGCTAGGTAGGTGACATAAATAATATAAATAAATTTATGAATAATCATTACTTTTTCATACTATTTTACCTTCCCATTGAGGAACATAGAGATTCACTTTGTAAATTCAATATTGAATTATATTGATAATGAAATATATGAATGTTAATATTGGATATCTTGAGGAAAAGTAGCTTGGGCAGTCAGGAATGTCCTGTCTCTGACAAGGCACATCATCACTCCTGGGTTTAAATTCATCACCTATAAAATGAGCAGTTGTTGGATTAATTGATTTCTTTGGATCTTTCTATATTTATATATGTAATGCTATAATTCTAATAGGAATTTAAGCATTGGCTAGAGGTTGGATCACATGACTAGTTAGGTCTTTTTGAATTCTAATACAGTCCTCTGCTTTTTAAAGTTTTTATTGGCTTGACCAATGTCATTCCCTTCTTCAAACATTCTTAGAATACTTTATAATTTTAAAAGACTAAAATAATTATTTGTCTCTTTGGAGAAAGTCTAGGTGACATAGTAATTGTTCCAATTACTATGCTAAGTACTGACAGTAGAGAAAGAGACAAAAGAAGTTCTGCTATCAAGGAACTTACAGTCTATTGGGGGAGACAACATATAAACAAATGCATGCAAAGAAGCTATGTACAGGATAAATAGAAAATAATTACTGAGAGAAAGCACTAGAATTAAGAGGGCTTAAGGAAGAGTTTCTGTAAAATATAAATTTTAGTTGGGACATAAAGGAAGCCAGGGAGGTCAATAATCAGAGCAGAGGAATGAGAGCATTCCAGACATGGGAGACGGCCTGAGAATGCCTGGAGATGAGATGCTGTGTCTTGTGTATAGATCAGCCAAAAGGTCATTGTCCCTAGGTTGAAGAGAGGGTGCATTTTGAGGAGGAAGGGGGTAAGAAGGTTTGAAAGATAGAAGGGACTAGGCTATAAAAGACTTTATGTGCCAAATAGAGCATTTTGCATTTGATCCTGGAGGCATTAAGAAGCCACTGGAGTTTGTTGACTAAGGAGGGCAGGGGTGATGGGATCAGGTCAGGGAACTAAGAGAATGGTTTTGCCCTCTACATTAATGACGATGTTAGAGCTAGGGAAGGTTTGAGGGAAAAGATCATGACTTTGGGGCATGTGAGGTTAAAGTGTTGAACATCCAGTTCCAGATGTCCATTAGACAGAGATATGAAATTGGAGGAAATGGATTAGGATCAGACAAGAGAACTAATGAAATCCACAAGTGAAGTAGTATGGAGGGAAAGGAGAAGAGGAACTACAAAGAAAAACTCTAAAGGGCTCCTACAGACCAGAGAGATGGTCTGGAAGAGGATCCAGCAAAAGAGATAGAGGTCTGATGGATAAGAGGAGAATCGTCAGTGAAGGGTGTTCCATAAGCCTAGAGAGAAGAAATTATCAAAAAGGGCATGATCTTCAGATTGGTCAAGAATAATGAGAATTGAAAAGCCATTGGATTTGTCAGTTAAGAGATTGTTGGTAACTTTGGAGAGAGCATGTTTGGTGGAATGATGAAGTTGAAAGCTAGAGTATAAGAAAATTAAAATGAGATTGAGAGGAGAGAAAAACAACAGCATTAAATTGATTTCTATTTGGATGAAAAATCAGAAACTTTGTAAGTTGGGAGGGAGAGTAAACAGGTAAACTTCCCTAAAGTCAGGAATAGAAGTATCCTATTTCTCCCCAAGTGTCTGTAAACAATCAAAAGAACTGATCAGAATAACTGATTAGTATCAGGCCAGTTTTCAAGAAAAATGTGCCGGGTTACTTGAGATGTGTAATTGTGAGAAAACTCCATGCATCAGTCATTGAGTCTGACTAGGTTTCTGCATAACCTGGGTCCTTAGTTAAGGGTCTCTAAGTAGGAAGAGGTGATTTAATTTACCAGGTCCACAAAGTTTAGGTTCAAACAGTGCAATAAGGTTTTCTCCCAATTTCCACAATTGAAAGTTTTCTTATAGGACAGAATTTAGGTTAGTTCCATAGTTGAATAGAAACTAAGTTAATCCAAGATTGAATCACAAGATGAAGGCAGTGTGGTTCACTTAATTCTCACAATTAACCACTTGCTGTCCCAATTCCCTCAGTTCTCTAAGGAGAAAAGATTTGTCAACACTGCATGAAGTCAACCTTGCTAAAACTTGTTTTTAGTTGTTGTAGGCAGAAAAACTTTTCAAGGATTGAAGGAAAGCTAAAACTTCCTAATTTTTTTATTAGTACTTTGGAAACTATCAGCAATTGATAGCAATTGATACAGAAGTATTGCTTGAACCACAAAATTTCTTTTATAGTTACTAGGATCTTAACTTTTAATACTGTTTTCAAGGAAAATTTGGTATTAGAATTAATCTGTACTTGGACTAAACAGAATTAGTCAGGTACTAAGAAGGTTTCATTATTATGCAAAAATCTCCAAGGATAGTACTTCTAGAAAACACTATAATTACAAAGAGTAAAAAGTTGAAGGTGAAGTTAAGAAAAATGTTAAGTGTAACATGGTATAAGTAAGTGTAAATGTTAACACATTACTGATGAAGATTTATATGAGATAAGTTATGTAAAAATCATCACTAAAGATGTATGCAGGGTAGGCATATATTAAGGATAAGGGAGAGAATGGAATACTTAGCATAAATGTTTCATTGGTACAATAATAAAATCTCCTGGGCCTTTTTTGGGGAAAATTTGGCAAAAGACATGGATTAAAAAAACATACAGATTGAAGAGGTATGGACAGGTTGTAGGAGAAGATTGTGAGAAGAGTGTCCTTATTAATATCATAGATCTAATCAAATGTCTTGTTAGTTCTCTTTATGATTATAGAATTGAATTAGTACCATAGATTTTTGGTCATAATTAATTTTTATTTTATTTATCTTTTTTTCTTAAGCATGTGAAATTATTTTTAGTGAAACCTGTGCTAATTTCATTCTGCTTTAAAATTTTTTTTATAATTTTAAAAAATTACCATTCTGAAAATGTCTTCATGTTATTTTTTTTAAAAAGAAAATTGAGAACCATAATACATATATTTAGCATTCTGGGATATCTTATTGATATTTTTTTTTAGAATAAACTGCATGAAAAGGTCTTCTTTTCCTTCCCCTTCTCCAAAACTCTCTCTTCCCAAGTACCCCCCTTCTCTGTGCTGGTTGGAAGATGTTACCTAAAAGTTTCTCTTGAATAAGAAAAAGAATGTTCCTCCAAGTGAGATAATGTATTAATTTATTGATATTACTGAAGAAATCTTTATTTGCAAAACTGGTTTTTCTATATATAAAAAATGTGGGAAAAGTGAATGTGGGAGAGAATATGCAGAAGAAACATCTACTTCTAATTTCAATTAAAAAAAAAATCAGTATCCCTTTTCTCATTCATTTTGTAATTGTTTTTGCCCACACCCTTTTGTTGGCCCATTTTGTCATCAGGACCTATAGACTCAACTAATCTGGTGTTTCTTATATCTTTCTTGTTCTATTCACCCTACCACTAGATCATTGAAAGCTTCCAAACTGGTTTTCCAATTTCCATATTCCTCCAGTCCATTCTCTGTATCTTTGTTCTGTGTCTATAAAATAATCCTAGGATCTTCTCTTGCTAAAAAAGAAATCTGTCAAGTGTGTGTATCAGTTGGAAAATGGCTAAAAAAAAATTGTGTATGTGAACTTAATGGAATATTATCTTGATGTAAGAAACAATGAACAAACAAGCATGGAAAGAATCAGATGAATTGAGCTAAAGTGAAGTTAGCAGAGCCAAAAATATATATATACATGATGATTACTACAATTTAAAATGAATAGCCAACTACTATTAAAATGCAGATCTGACCATGAAGTTATTCTATTCAGTAAATCCTAGGGAATTTTTATCACCTCCATAGTCAAATATAAAATCGTTTGGCATTGATGAACTGAGCCAAAGTGAAGTAAGTAGAGCCTATACACACACACACACACACACACACAAAATGATTACTACAATTTAAAATGAACAGCCAGATACTATTAAAGCACAGATCTGACCATGAAATTATTCTATTCACCAAATTCTAGGGGATTTTTATCACCTCCATGATCAAATATAAAATCTTTAATTTGGCATTGAAAGTCCTTCCTAATCTGGTCTTTTCTTATGTTTTCATCCTTCTTATACTTTACTCTTCCTCATGTACTATGTTATTCAGAAACACTGATTTTCTTGCTCTTCCTTGAAACTGACAGTCCAGTTCTGGACATTTTCACTGGCTATCTGATATGGATGGAATTCTTTCCTTCCCTATCTCTGTAGCCTGTCTTTCCTTGTTTTCTTTAATCTCAGCTGAAATCCTGCCTTCTCCAAGATGTCTTTTCTGCTTCCCCGAATACTTTCTGTAGATTATCTACAATTTATGCTGTCTATCTTTAAAAATAATTATTTGCATCATGTCTCCCCCAATTAGACTGTAAGCACCTTGAGAACAATTTTGTTTTTCTGTATCTCAAGATGAGCATAGTCCTTGTAGTAGGAGCTTACTACATATTTGTTTGACTAACTACAAAACAATAAAAAAATGAATGTTGTAAGGTTTCAAAGAACAAACTTTGCCTCACAAAAAAAATACAAGATACCTCTCCCTCTCTTCTTTTGCACAGTTTGTTTGGGGTGGGGGTAGAGAGTCCAAAGATATAGAATATTACTTAGTTTTTCAGTGCATTGATCAGTTTTCCTTCCCTCCTTCCTTGCTTCTGCTAGGGAAAAGTAGGAGATACAGAAGGAAATCTAGGAGAGATAAAAATAAAAGATAAATAAAAATATCTATTTTTTGAAAAAGACCATCATTCAGTAGACTCTTCAGCAGAATATTTAAAGTCTTTCATTATCTGGCATGATATAGCTGTGTGTGATATATCTATTACTGTCATATTTTAGATGTCATATATTAAGAGCTGGGGCAACTACTGTTTATCTGATTATCCCTGTTCATATACTTGGAGTTTTGAATGACCTTCCTTTCCCTTTCCTCTTTTCTCTTCCCCCTTATCCAGTGAATTGATGAGCTGCCAAGTCTTGACACTTCTACAACTACACCTTGTATGCCCTTTTCTTTCTCTCTACCTCTATAGTCACAATCCTATTTCAGGTTCTTATTGTCTCTTCTGGACTACTATGGTAAACAATCAACAGATATTTAATAAGTGCTATGTTATGTGCTCCAGACAATACTGTACTTGCACCAAGGATACAAGTATAAAGAATGAAACAATCTCTGCTTGCAAAAATTGTTGTTTTGTCTTTTTTTCAGTTGTTTGGCTCTTTGTGATCCCATTTGAGGTTTTCTTGGCAAAGATACTACAATGATTTGATTTTTACACTTCAGACTGACTCCTTTTTAAATGATCCTACTATTTTTTAAGAATCTACTTTGAAGAATGTACTTCCATCATAACTTTTTAAAGATCTTTAAGATTTTTAAAGTATATTCTCTAGCATTTTTTTCCTTATGTAGATTTATTATTCCAGAAAATATTTGATATAAGTTAATATAGATTCTTGGGCAGAGAAGTGGTGCAGTAGATAGAGTTCTGTGCCCAGAATCATTTAAGACATCTTCCTAAGTTCAGATGTGGCTTCAGACTTAATAGCTGTGTGTCCCTAGACAGATCACTTCATCCTGTTTGCCTCAGTTTTCTCATCTGTAAAATGAGCTTGAAAAGGAAATAGGCAAGCCACTCCAGTTTCTTTGCCAAGAAAACCCCAAATTGGGATCACAAAGAGTCAGATGTGATTGAAAAATGACTGAACAACAACAAAAATATAGATTCTCATATAAATAAATGTGGTAGGGAAAACTGTTTCATGTAAGATTTTATGATTGCCTTTTTGTTTGAGGACAGATTGTGTGCTACACTTGATAATGTATTGTTAGATTAGTAAAACTTGATATTATAATCATAGGTCTCAGTTTTGATGATAGAACAGTAATTAAGTAAAAACTATTTTTCTGTTTCTTTATAGAAAGAAAACAAGTTTTCCTGCATGATCGTTGGAATAAATCTTGTTACTTAGTCATACTTCATGTTTAAGAATCATTCTTTTGTGATTATGGTGTGTTTTAGTGGCCCCAAGCTTTTCTCAGAAAAAAGAGGCTTTATGAAACAGTATTCTTAAGCTAATACTATATATGTGAAGCATGTAATACTACAGTCTCCAAAGAATTAAAGTAGTTAGCCAAAGAACAACAGAGAGGCAGTGGGCCTGAGTAGCCACCAATGAAGAATTATATGACTGAAGTGATGTAAAAGATGTTATCAAATGGTAAGAGTAAGGATAACCAGTGGAAAACTCTATTTTATTTTATATACTTGCTTTGTCCAGAAATCTAGAAGAAAGTCAATAGCACATTGCATAGATCTTTTGGGGGAGAACATGCATAAGTTGAGGGAGAACACACAAAGAGATCATTGATATATCTGTTTTTGAAGTATTGCACAGAATAATTCATATTTGGAAGATTTTATATTGCCTCCTACCAAGATATTGAAGCATGTTTTGTTTATTAAGAATAAATGAGTTGTGTTTTTTTTTTTTCCTTTTGAACATCTATCATATGAGTTTCTAGTAATCTTATACTGGCTTGCTGTTTGTTATTAAAAATAAAATAGAAGAAAATAAAAAAAAGTCTTTGCTGCTTGCATTGCTGTAGTAAAAGAAGGCCAGTGATAGATATAATTTTTAAAATTCTAGAAGTTGATTCATTTTTGAGATTTTTCAGGTTTTTCCTAAAGGGAAACTTTAAAGCATAAACAGAATAGATACATTATTTGAATAAATATATACATTGGTGACATGAATACCTTTTTGGGGCGGTAGAAGGGTTTATTACTGGTAGGGTTGTATTTTCTACAACGTGTGTAATAACAGTTATTGTTGGATTACATATTTTGAGCTGTCAGGGACTTTAGTGTCTGTCTAGTCCAACTCCTTTATTTTATGCCATGGAAACTAGCCCAAACAAGTAAGATGCTTTACTCAATATCACACAATTTTCAGAGTTCGAATTTGATCCCAGATCCTCTCTCTCCAAATCTAGTAACTTTCTACTATACTATCCTCCCTGAGATTATCACTATTATAAAATCAGTATGCATAGTACCTTTATGTACATTTTATAGTATTTAAAGTCCATTTTAGTTATTTTAAGTGGTTAGAGATTTATAATTTTATCATTCACATGATATTACTGATCACATACAAATAGACTTGTGCTCTTACTGATTTGAAAGTTTCCTCCAACAATGTAGATTATAGTTTATCTATGCCTGCATGAATTCTTTAATTTTTGTCTCTCTTGTCTGTCTTCTGAAGCAGTATTTTATTGAACTCAGGTCTTCCTGACTTTCATGCTGGTACTCTATCCACTGTGCCATCTAGCTTATCCCTCTTGTCTGTCTATTTTTCTAAAAATTGATCATAGTGAAATCAACCAACGTACCAGAGTGTCAGTGAGTGTCAGTGGAACATTCTGGCTGCCTGCCTGCCATATCTTAGTCTTGCCAAGTGACCCATCTCATTTTCTCTTCTTGTCATACAGTTTATTGATGTTCTTTAAATCTGTTTTTCTTTGGAATTCCTTGTGTCCTATGTATTATACATTATTCACACCTGCCATGTGCCTTTCTGTTGTCCTCTGTGTTGTAATACTTGTTTTTTTTTTTTATTCTTCAAGAGGCAGTTGTGTTCCATGTTTTGCTGTCATTTAGTAACACACGTTGAATAGCTGGGCTTTTGCTTTCATGGGGTTAGTTTTTTTAAAAGGGGCTTTATTCTTTTTTCCTCTTTCTCTTCTTCCTTTTCAGTTATGGGGCCTGCTTTTCCATCTAAACTGTGTTAGAATATACATAATAATTATGTACAAGTTTTTAGGATGTGCATGTATATGCATATTCTAATCTGGGCATATATTATCTTTTATCCATTTAGTCCTTGGTGTATAGATGGACAGATTCCTTTAGAGTGACTTCAGCTTTCTTCCCAAAGGTTCTACACTATTTGGGGGCTTGATGCAATCCACATAATGTCATCTGCAAAAAAAAAAAAAAAAAGACATCTAGAGGATCTCATCATCCATAAGGAATCTATCTTCATTTAGTACTTTTTTGTGTAGTCACCTAGACAACTAGGTAGAACAGTGATAGAACATTGGGCTTAGAATCAAGAAGACTCATCTTCTTGAGTTCAAATCCAGCTCCAGACATTTAGTAGCTGTGGGAGGAAATCACTTGACCTGTTTGCCTCATTTCCTGATCTGTAAAATAAGCTAGAGAAGAAAAAGGCAAAGCACTACAATATCTTTGCTATGGAAACCCCATATGGATCATAAAGACGTGGATACAACTGAACAGCACAGCAGCAGGATCATCTCTGTCATAGTTGTGAATATTTTTGACAAGTTTATATCTTCTTGTTTTATTGCTTGATATTTATTTAGAGGCATTGAACACAGTTATTTCTGTTATATCTTCCAACAAATCTAGGATGATTTTTATGTATAGATAGGAGACAAGAGTGTAAAAGCCTGTAAAACAATGTTTTGTTCTATAAAGTCAAATCATTCTTTGTAATTATTGATTATATCTGATTTATTTAGATAAAGTAACCAGGTCAAAATCCTAGCATTATTTAATGGGAAAATATGCCCTGCTTTATAATTTGTTTTTCATTCATTTTAGCAAAAAAAAAAAAAATGGAACTGCTTATTTTGGGATTTGGTAGGCAAACTTATGTACATTATGTACTAGGTTATGTCTTTTATGAATTTTATAAGTTTTTATGATAGTCCTCTTTGTTATCTAAAAACCCTGGAATTGATTGTGAGAAAGGAGAGACACTGGCACAGGACTGACCAGCTTTACTTAGAAAAATATATTCAAGTACAGTTTTGTCTCTTTTTCTATCAGGGTAATTGCATCTAGCAAATTTTCAGCACCTGTAGTATACTTAGCACTGTATGAGTTAACTTGTGTACTCTTGTATCCACCCATATTGTGGATCTGGACTTCTTCGACCTGGATACACTTGATGTAAACTTAAGTCCTGGTTTCTTCAAATTATGAACTCTTACTACTTTGTTGTGTGTCAAAGGTGTAAGAGAAGAATTCAGTCTTAGCAGAGTCTAAGTTGATTGGTTGGTTATTGTCCTTCATTCTTGAAGAGGACTAAAATGACATCACCATGTAAGGATTGAGTTACAGTTTTTCTGACTGTGGCTGATCTGACCAATGAGTTCAGAATGCTCTGCTATAGTTTGGACACATAATCCCTTTGAACATTTGAGTTGGATTTTCTAAATTTGTACGTCTTTTGTTTCTTTTGAGCTACTTCAGTTCTGCTTTGCCTATAGATGTGGATACATCATGATGGTCAGTCCTATGCCAATGTCTCCCATTTCTTACAACTATTTCCACAGTTCTTAAGAGAAACTTTGAAAGTATCCTTTGTATCTCTCTCTCTCTCTTTTTTTTTTTTTCCTGATCACCATGTGAGCACTTGCTCTGTGTGATTCTCCATTAAATAGTCTTTTTGGTAAATGTACATTTGGCATTCAAACAATGTGGCCAGCCCAATGGAGTTGTGCTTTCTATAGTAGAGTCTGAATGCTTGGCAATTTAATTTCAGAAAGAACCTCATTATTTGGTGTCTTATTCTGGTGGGTAATCTTCAAAATCTCCTAAGATAATTCACATGGAAATGATTTAATTTTCCTGGCATGGCAATGATATACTGTCTAGGTTACATAGAAATACAACGATATAGATCCTTCAGCACAATAGTTCTGTAGACTTTGTTTGCTAATCAGTCTACTTCTTCCACATTTTCTTTTGGAGCTTCCCACACAGTGAGCTTTGGCAGTGTGTGTGTGTGTGTCATCTCATTATCAGTGTGGACATCCCTGGAAAGTATACTGCCAAAGTAAGTGAACTTATCCACAGCATTCAGAACTTCCCCATTTGCTGTAACTAATGGTTTCCACATAAGAGTGGTGTTCAGCTTTGAAAGTTCTAAAAACTGAATAGACTGAATTTTCTAAGACATAATCTCTCTGGATGTTCCATGGTATGGATAGGAGCAGCAACAAGAAGGATGGCAAGAATTTGTCCATAGTGGATAGCTAGATGGCAGGTGAATCATCCCTTTAAACAATCTGGTTTTCTATTTGATGAGCTTTCCAATTTTCTATCACCTACATTTTCACCAAAGTCATCTTCTAGGCTGCTTACAACTATCTCATCCTTATTCATAACTGGACTGATTGCATGTTAAGCTCTGAAATTTCCTTTTTGAGCATAACTTTTTATCATTCTTCACTTCCACTTCCTTATTCTTTTTAAATCTTTTCTTCTTTTAACTTGCCAAACATCATCCAAGTTACCCCCTATCTGTGCTCTACTGATAAAGCCAATACAAACTTGTGTGTTCTGTTCATCAACCCTTTTATTTTTCCCAGATTGATTTTCTGTTATCCTCTGTGGTGCTCTCTCTGACCTGCCTTGGCTGTTCCAAAATTCCTTTCCCTTTATCTCCCCTATACCAATTCCTTCCTTCTCCCTTTTAACAGAGGAACTGACTTTGTACTTTATATAGAAAATAGAAACTGTCTACTTCACTCCTGTTCAATACCTCAAAACCTCTTTACTTAATCCCATATTGTCTCCTTTGTCTCTAAGGAAGTTTCTTGTCTAGGCTGATGCCAACTTTTCCTATTCCCTCCAAGAATTTCCCCTCTTTGTTTATTCCATTTAATTTTTAGAGTCTTTCCAGGTGCCTGTATCCCTTCAAGAACATCAAGAAAATATCTTTTCTTCCTTTCTTAGCCAGTTCTTAAGAAAAGATTAGTTTACATTTATTGCCTCTACTTTCTCACCTCTCAGTTCTCAACCTTCTATGATCAGGTTTCTTACCCTATCATTTTCCTCAAACGTAAGCTTTAATGTTATTTTAGGTTTCTTAACTTCTCAATTTAGCAGTCTTTCTGAGTTTGTATTTTTCTTGACTTCTTTGTGGAGAAATTTTGAAATTGTTGATCCTTCCTTCCATTATTCCTGAATACTTTCTTCACTTGAATTTTATAATATTAAGCTCTCCTGGTTCTCCTATCTGTTTGTTCTGAGAGGTCTTTGCTAGTAACTCAGGGGGATGAGTTACTAACAATTGGAAGAATTAGGAAAATTTGGAGAATGAAGTAGCTCTTGAGATGAGCCTTAAAGGAAGATAAAGATTCCAATCCTGGAAAGTTAAAATGGATTCTGAATTGGTAATCGATCATTCAAAGAATATCTTTGCCTGCTTATGAGGCTTATGTCACACACACACCACAAGTAAGGAATATGTGATATTTTGTCAGATTTTTTTTAACCTTAACTATAACTTTTGCTGATGGCAATTTGAAATTTCAGTTTTTTAATATGTTTTAAATATTATATAATTCCTGTATAATTTGTATCAGATTGCTTGCTTTCTCAAGGAGGGAGGAAGAGAGGGAAAGATTAAGAGAATTTGGAATTCAAAATTTTAAAAAATGAATGTTAAAATTTTTTATATGTGATTAGAAAAAAAGATATAAAAATTTTCATTTAAAAAATTATAAGACAATGCTGAAATATAAAATGAGTCTGGTAAAAATATAGTAAAGCTGTGTTAGTTAGCAAATCCTGGCACAGATCAACAGCTATTTTGTGATATAGTGGAAGTTAAGTCCAGGTTGCTGTATGTGAATTGTCCTAAAAATAAATAATTTCCAGGTCATTTGGGTTAGGACATTTTAAAGACCCATGTATTTATTAACTAAATCTTGATTTTATAGAAACGAATCATGAAAATGGATAGGTTTTTATGTTTGTGATTCTTCTGCTTTTTTTTTTCTTATTTGCTTTTCATTTATCATTGATATCTGTATATTGGGATTAGCCAAGAAAGAGAAAATTACACAGATAAATTCCTTTCTTGTCAGCACCTATTGATTAAAATGCTTGGGGAAACTGTTAGTGAAATTTGAGTATGACGTTTAGATTTCATTCATCTATTGGGTAACAGAGCTAGAAGGGAACCTGCAGAGTAAAAAGAGGTTAACCTTGAGTTAGTCTTGGCACTTTACTGGTTTCTTCCCTGTTGCCCACACATGTACCCATGTAGAAGCAAAACAGTGTATCATCTCTGCTACCTCCTATCATATGTAACCTCTTGTCCTGTGTCTTCCTCCATCTCTCTTCTGCTTCTCAGCTTAACTGTTTGAGAAAGCCATTCTTTCTTGGTGCGCCTACTTCTATTCTCTTCCTTGATGTTGCATTCAATACTAGCTTGAGACCTTATCTACCTTTCAATTAAAGCTGCCCTTTCCAAAGTTACCAGTGATCTTCTAATTATCAAACATAATGGATTTCTCCTCTCCCCCCCCATTTCTTATCTTCTTTGACTTCTCAACAACCTTTGACATGCTTTTTTATCCTGCTCTTCTGGGTACTTCTCTCTAGGTTTTTATGACACTGCTCTCTTTGGATTGTCTTTACTGTTCCTTCCCAGGCTCATTTGCTGGATCCATGAGTGTTCCTCAGGCTCTGTCCTAGACTCTCTTCTCTTCTTCATCTGTATTATCTCTTTTGGTGACTTTATAAACTCCTGTCCTATGAATACTGTTCCTGAGATTGTGACCTTTATCACCAATTAACTTCTGGACACCGTGAATTTGATCCATAAATATTTCACACTCAGAATGTCTGTTATAACTCCATTATCTCTAGATGTCACACTCAGGGATTTGTCTTGGGCTCTCTTCTCTTTTCTCCATGTTGTTTCATTTGGTGATCTCATCTTGGATTTAATTACTCTCTGTGCTTATGATTCTCAAATATCCTATCCTGCCCCATCTCTTCTGACCTCTAGTCATAAATCTTCACCTACCTTTTAGACAATATTCTCCAATCCAGTGGCATTGGTTTCCTAGCTGCCACAAACAAGAGAGTTTATCCCTTGGGTCTGGACATTTATTCTGATTGTCCCTCATGCCTTGAATGCTAGGTGATACAGGATGTCCAGTACACATCTTAAATTCAGCATGTCCCAAATTGAACTCATGACTTCCATCCTCCCTCCCCTTCACCTTTCCCAACTAAAATCCTACTTTCTATAGGAAGTCTTCCCTCAATCTCTTGATTCCAATGCTTTTACTCTCAATTTTCTCCTAGTTATCCTTAGCTTTCTTTGTATATAATTGTTTGTATGTTGTCTCCCTCACCTGATTGTAAGTTCCTTGAGTCCAGAGACTGTCTTTTGCCCCTTTCTATATCCCCAATGCTTAGCACAATTCCTGACACTTAGTAGACACTTAATTTTATTTTGATTTGATTGGTTGTCCTTGGCTTCTTTCCTGTTCCCCTATATTATTTCAGTTTATTATCAGCTTTTATGAATTCATTTATGATCTCTTTGTTGATGATTCTTAGATCTGCTTATCTAACTTCTTTCCTAGACTCCATTCTTGTATCTCCAACTCTAGATTGGATATCTCAAATCCGTTATGTCCAAAACTGAACTCAGTATATTTCCCCACAAAACCTCATCCCTTCTGAACTTCCCTATTATTATCAAGGGTGTTTAGGTGTCATCCTAATAAGCCTCTCACCCCCTTCACCATATCCAAACCTATTGCCAAATCCTGTCCATATTCCCTTAATGCCATTTCTCATATATGCCTTCTCCTCTGCACTGCTACCACTCTAGTTCAGGTTGTCTGCTAGTAGATTTTTCTGCCTCAGGTCTTTGTTCATTCCAGTCCAGACTTAGTCAAAGTGCTAAAGTGATTTTTTTTAAAGCCCAGGTCTGACTGTTACATTGTTGGTGGAACTGTGAATGGATCCAACCATTCTGGAGAGCAATTTGGAACTACGCTCAAAAAGTTATCAAACTGTGCATACCCTTTGACTCAGCACTGTTTCTATTGGGCTTATATCCCAGAGAAATCATAAAGGAAGGAAAGGGACCCACATGTGCAAGAATGCTTGTGGCAGCCCTTTTTGTAGTGGCTAGAAACTGGAAAGTGAATGGATGCCCATCAGTTGGAGAATGGCTGAACATGAATGTTATGGAATATTATTGTTCTATAAGAAATGACCACCAGGATGATTTCAGAGAGCCTGGAGAGACTTGCATGAACTGATGCTGAGCGAAATGAGCAGAACCAGGAGATCATTATACAGGGCAACAACAATACTATATGATAATCAGTCCTGATGGACATGGTTCTCTTCAACAGTATACTGGCTTTCTTATGAAAAGATGCTTTGCAATTAAAAAGCTTTAATTAAAAAAAAATAAAGCCCAGGTCTGATCATGTCACCTCCTTATTTAATAAACTATAGGGGCTTTCTGTTCTTTGGGTACTGTTTTTTGCTGCTTTTTTTTGTCTTGCACATAGTGAAAACTTAGTAAGGGGCCTCTTAGTATGTGCTTGACTACTGATTGTCTGACTTGTTCCCAGTCAGTTTACACTGTAATTATGGAAGATAAAAGAAAGTGTAATTGGGGAAGAGATGGACAGATTTAAACTCTCTAGGGTGCGTTGAACTGAACTCAGCAATCGGCATTGGAACTCATGCCCAAATAAAGCTTATCCAACACATGTTAGCACATAAGTCCTGCATCTGAGGGCCAGTTTTAGTAGGGAAAGCACTAAAAAAAAACCACAGAAATATAAAAAAGGGGCACTAAATAGATCACCCACAAAAATCATTTGTGGACAGGATGAGCACTGAAATGAAAGTAGAGTATGTCTTGTTTGATCCCAGGTGGGAACAGTTGTATTGGATAATTCAAATTTTTTATGCATGTCAGTGAATGAATATGAAAGTGGTGCTGTATGTATTGTTTTGGGGATTAAAAATGCACTTTAATGAGTAAGTGAATTCACAAGAACAGAATCCACAAATAATGAAAATCAACTATAGTATCATTTATTCTTTCATTTTCCAATTACCAATGTCCCCTCCCCTCCCCCATTTCCTTGATATAAGAAAAATGCTGTTATATTTTTCTTCATATTTGCCTTTTTACTCTTGACTTTGTACTTTTGGGGGATATATAATGATTAGTGGTATTGATGTCATAGCCTACTAATATTTTCTACTATTTTGTACAGTTCCAAGTTGTTTTCAACAATGGTTGTCCTTATTCATACCTCTACCAGCAGTGTGGCCTCCTTCAACATGTTAATTTTCTTTTTTTCTCTTTTTGGTCAGTCTGATGTATATGAGGCAAAACCATAGAGTTAATTTTATTACTCTCCTTTGATTAGTGATTTGGGACTTTTTTTTTTTTCCAGATTGATAATTTAAATTTTATCCCTTGAGAACTATCTGTTCATATCATTTGACTATTTATATAATGGGGAATGGTTCTTATTTTTGTTATTTTTAATTAGTTCTCTCTGAATGTTGGATTATTAAGACCTTTATCAGAGAAAGTTACTGCACATTTTTATAGTTAATTATTTCTCTTCTAATTCTACTTGAATTGCTGTTTATGTAACAACGTTCCCATTTTATGTAATCAGAACTGTCCATTTTATATCCTGTGATATCCTTTCCCTTTTTTGTCAAGAATTCTTCCCCTATCCATAGTTATAAAATATATCTTGCATTCTCCTTTAATTTTTTTCATGATATAACCTTTTATGTCCAAGTCATGTATTCATTTGGAATCTAGTTAATTTTTACAAGACTGCATGGTAAAAATTAGCCCCTCCTGGTTGTGGAAAAAGCAGTATTTATCAAACTCATGAACTGTTAAACATGTGAATTGGCCCACGCATAATGTACAACCATCTAGAATTTTGCTAAGATGTAATTAAAATATCCATACAACAATACTTGTTGGGGTAGCAGTGATGGAGTACCATCAGTTGGGGGTAATTACTAAACAGATTGTGTTACTAAAATGTAATGGAGTGTAAGAAATTTTGAATATGAAGAATGTAGAAAAGTGTGGGGTTTATATCAACTGTTGGAAAATGAAGTAGAGCAGCATCAGGACCAGGAAAACTGTATACATAATGATGGCAACAAATGGAAGTCTACAAAACTCAATGAGACCCAACAAGAACACTTAAACCATCCTGATCTAATTTTGCTACCTGGTGGTAAATATGTAAAAGTGTTTGACCAACTTCATCCCCTTCCTTTTCTCCCCCACCCCTCCTTTTGTTCTGCCTGTGTATATTTTCCTTTTAAGCCTTTTTCTCATTCACTTCCTTCTCCAGCATTTTTTTCTTTTCATACCCATACATTCATTTTCTGTTAAGATCCTTTCTGTTTTCTAGCTCTTCTTTTCTCTTTTAACCCTTGCCCACTTGCCTAAGGAAAAAGTTTTTATGCCCTCTGTGTGGGACAGTATTGACCACAAAAACAATCAGAGACTCAGAGTAAGAAAAAACAAAAAGGGATTTATTACAGTCTAGTGAGAAAGGGCATCTCCTATCTGACAAGGTGTTTGTCAGCAAAAGGAGGGCAAAACATAAACTGCAAAACACTAGATTAAATAGAACAGAAGCCCCCCCCCCCTACTTTGAGGGAGTCCAGGCTTATACTCTAAACTTAGAAATCTATCCCAGAAACAAAAGAATACAAGCCAATAATAATAAACTCTTAATTAAAATTTCCCTAGAGAACTGTTATAAATCAGATATTCTTGGATAAGAGAATTCAAAGCCATTGTCACCTTTTAAAAAAGCACTTAAATGCTAGAAAACAGGAGGGGACTCCTGCATCTTTTTTTTTTTTTTTTTTTTTTTTTTTTAGCTATAGCTCTATTTGTTATTATAAAATGTCAAGTCACAATTAAGGTATAGTTTAAGACTATATTCCCATGAGAGTGTCTTTACTCAGTTAATTCCACACAATCCCTCCTCTTTTACTTATTGTCCTTTGAAGACCTCTCACCATTCTTGATACATTTTCTCAACCAGTTTGTTCTCAGTCTCCAATCCCTCTGGACCTGGTTTATCCTTTTTCTTTACTGAGGTCCATCCTTGTCTAACTGAACTTCCCTTTCGAGGTTGCTCAGGCTTTATTATCCTGACCAGAAATGTCTGTACTCTATTTGTGATAAGTTCTATCACAGAGGGGAGGCAGACAGGGAGTAGTACAACTCCATTTAAAGCTATCAGTAGGATCCAAAGAATTGCTTCCTTCAGCTGCTTCCAGACCAAGACTACCAAGAGATAGTTTGAGTGGTTTGATCTACTAATGAATCCAGTGCTTTTGTGGTCTGATCGATCATGGTTTGGAGTCTAATGAATCAGAGAACCAAAATTTTTAACTTAGAATCAATTCAAATACAGGTTTAGATTTCTAGTAACAATACTTCATTATTAACATACACATATTTCTAAAATCTTATACCAGAATAATCAAGTTCACAGTTGTAGTACCAATTAGTAGTAATTATCTCATACAATTTTAGAATTGGAATTCCAATTTTAAACACACAACTCCCAAATTTAAGGTGGCAGAAAAGTTCCCTTTCAAGTCTGTTCACAGAGCTTTAAGAAATGGGTGGACTTTAGGACCCTGGAGGAACAGGGGCAGAGCTACAGGTCTGTGGCCCAGTGACTAGCTCATGGGGGTGGGGGAGAAGGGGGAGCATGTCAAAGATGTTGGGGCACCCCAGAAGAATTCAGGCTAACCAGGGACACCACCCTAGCCAGGATGGATTTCATAGACCTGAAAATCTTGGAAAATCCCAGAGAGGGCAGTTTCTTTCCTCTTGCTTTTCTAAATCAGTTAAGCTCCTATTCTCAGCCCTATCTTGTGGAAGTGAGGAGAGTTCTGGAGCCGAAGCCTTAGAAGCCATCTGGCCTGTATTGAAGGCTCCTTTGAATTTATACTTATTTTTCTGAGTGAGCAGGGCACCTGCCCAAAAACAAGATTATTTAATCCCTATGCATATTAGTACTTCATCCCAATTCTTCTTAAAGAGCTATCTTCCCAGGACACCAGATAGGTTTAGAGCTAGCTACTTTCTTGAGGTTCACAATATCTTATCCTCTTTTAATGGAGGACTCACCTGATTTTACCAAAGGAAAATAGGAGAATCCTTACAGACTTAATCTGCCAAGGATTCTCCTCTCTCCCCCTCCCCCCTCTTGCCATTCAAAGGGAAATAGGAACTTTTAATAAACCCTTAACTGCCTGAATTCTCCCTGTCCCAATCCCACTCACCCAGATCCCTCACCAGTTGCTTGGCAGTCTCTCCTCCCTTCACCAGTTCTTGCCTTCTGGCCTGTGCTGCACAATTTACCTGACTGACTTCAAACTTTGCTCAGCTGGTTTATCTCCTAGGCTGAATTAGTCCCCTATCTTTGTTAGCCTACTTCTGTTTTTGCTTTCTCCAAAGAGTCTCTCTTTGGGAGTTTATCCAAAACTCCCAAATTGGGAGTTTCTCAGCCAAATCCAAGGACCACCCAGAACTATCCAGAGGTGCCTGCTCAAGGATTTGGTATAGGAGAGACCCCTCACAAACAGGAAATATCCCAGAACAAGCCCCTAAACTGTGTAGGACAGTATTGACCACAAAAAGAGACTCTCAGAGTAAGAAAAGCAAACAGGGGTTTATTATAGTATAGCAGAAAAGGGCATCTCCCATCTGACAAGGTATTTGTCAGCAAAAGCAAGGCAAAGCATACAAAACAAATTAAATAGAACAGAAGCCCCCCTCCCCTTTGACCTTTTCTCCCATTGTTTGGGGGAGACCAGGCTTATACCCTAAACCTGGGAATCTATCCTAGAAACAAAAGAATACAAGTCAATAATAATAAACTCTTAATTTAAATTTCCCTAGAGAACTGATAAACAAGCAGATATCCTTGGATAAAAGAATTCTAAGCCATCATCACCTTTAAAGAAGTATTTAAATGCTAATTAAGAGGTAGTGCAGAAACCTAGGGGACAAACACTTGCACCTTTTTTTTAGTCATAGTTTTATTTGTTATTATAAAGTGTCAAGTCACACTTAAGGTATAGTTTAAGGGTATATTCCCATGAGAGTATTTTCACTCAATTAATTCCATACACTCCACCCCCAACTTTGTGAGCCAAAGAATGACTTCAAATATAATTATGTTAAAGTAGAACTGAGTACAGCTAGATCGAAGAGCAGGATCATCAATTGCTGACAAGTCCATTAGGTCATATCATTAAGGAAAAGAAAAGCCATAATTTTTGAAGTGAGACAATTTTTAAAGATGTCTTTAACCTCTAAACATCTAAAACTACTCATAAATCTTCAGAATTTCTACAAGTGCCCTTGTGCTTCTATTATTTACCACTAATAAATCTTTTCCTCAGACACTTATATTTAGGTTTTAAAGGTTTTCTTATTCATTTAAAAAATTTTCCATTTTTTCCCCACTTAAAAATCACTTATTAAATATCTGCTATGTTACAGGCATTGTGGATACAAACATACAAAAAAATCCACAACAAAGTTAGTACCCTACTGTTAAGAATTTACCATTACATTTTACCTGTTATTAGTGGAGGCATTATACTTATCAATGACATTTGCCTTTATCATAGAAGATGCCCAATGTGGAAGCCAAGTGGAAGAAGAATTGAATATTTATGGTGAAGCCTTCCAAGTATTACTCATTGTAGGTGATAGAGTAATATTGTGTCAATTATATCATGTGTCAATTCTTAACAGATTTCATTGAGGAGCCTATTAAACACTAGAATTTAAGAATAACTTGAAATATCATCCTGCATCAATCTACACAATGCAATTTTTTTATCCATAAGGAAAAGAAAATAGAGATATTTTTATTTCAAAATAAAATTACAATAAATTTTTTGTATTAATTGACTTCGCCTTGTTAATTATGTGAAAGAGATTTTACTTAAAAAAAAACTAAATGAAAAACATATGCAAATTAATATATATTTGACTAGCCTGTCTGTTTAGTAAATCAGTATACATTTGAAACATGTTCTGCATTGGACAATGAATTTGGCCCAGATTTAAATAGCAGAAAGAGAAATATAAAGTATGTATGCTCTTTACCATGTGCTTGGCACTGTGCTAAGCTTAGGAACTATAAATATAAGCAAAAGAAAAGTACACTCCCTACTCTTATTAGAGGAAGGCAACCCATAAAAGAGGAGCGGGGAATGGGGAAGGAAAAAGGATATGCTTTAGGTGGGAACATCCCCAAAGAGTCAAGAGTGAAACCCGGGGGCAGGGGGTGGGGTGGGGTTAATAAAGTGAGCACAAAAAGCCTGAACACTTTCTGAAATGATGGTCCCAAACAGAAATTTGGCAATCAGAAAAAAGGGATTGAGAATAAAAAGATATCTTCAGGATGAGAAAGTCAGCTGAAAAAAATTGAAGAATCAGTATCAGAACTGGAAAATTGCATTGAGAAATTGTGAAATAATTTTAAGGATCCGTAAACAATATCAAGTATAAACATCTATTAATATTTTCATTTATTTATTTATTTATTTTGGTTGCACTTGTCAAGTCTTCAAGCATTAAGTACTTGTTATGTGGCAGACACTATCCTAAGTGTTAAGGATTCAAAGAAAGTTGTCTTCTACCCCCAGAAAATAATTTTAAAACAGTCCTTTTCAAGGAATTCACTATGTAATGAGAGAGACAACAATGTACAGATGGGGTAAAGGATAATTGGAGGTAATCTGAGATGGAAGGTACTTTTTTTTATTAATAGCATTTTATTTTTTCCAAAGATAGTTTTCAACATTCATCTTTGCAAAACCTTGTGTTCCAGATTTTTCTCACTCTTCCTCTGTTTTCCCTCCCCAAGACAGGTTTGTCTGAGTTAGACAAACCTGATGTGAAATTCTTCAGAGATATCAGCAAGCAGTGTCCAAATATTTCTGGATTCGTTGACTTGAAGATCAGTTCGGAGGCTTATTTTATTGTTGATTTGAGAGAAGATCGGAGGAGGACGCAGAGAGTCACCTTTTCACTCCGCCATCTTGGCTCCACCGCCCCCCCCCCCCCAACTCTTAAAATTTTTAAGAGATACCTTGAGTGTCCTTGTATTGTTTTTTCTGATAACCTTGTGAGGGCTTGCCCTGTATGAGTTCTCCAACCAACTTTTCCATCTTGGTTCTGCCTTCTTTCATATGATAGTTAATAGTTATTTGTTTGTATCCCTTGACCATTTATCCACTTGAAGCTGGTTCTTCGCTCATCTCTGATAAGTAGGTGATTAATGTAATGATTTCTCAATTAAATTTTGTAGTTTCATATATTTGAAATCATTCATCTTGATATTGTCTCTTTACCTTGCTTAAGGTATTGAATCTGGTTCTGGTTCTCTTCCAAATTTTTTGATGTAATGACATTAAAATTAAAAAAATAATAATTTGTACAACAATAAGAAATTAAAAAGAATAAAATGGATTGAAAGCAAGCCTTATAATAAATATGATAAAACTATCCAAAAATGTATAGAGCTTTAAAAAAAAATCATAATTAACTTCTAGTCTCTAAAACCTAGTCCAAGATTGTGAATAATTAGTTTTCAAAAGCTGAAAAAAATCATTCATTAACATGTAGAAAAAATTGGGAAATTGCTAGTGGAATTGTGAACTGAGAACTTTGTTAGAAAGCAATTTAAATTGGCTTAAAGATGCTTTACATACATTATCTCATTTGTTCCTCAGGTTATGAAACAGGTGAGAAAATTCAGGCTCAGAAAAATTAGATGACACCTCCAAAATAATGTACACTGGAGTTGGAAACCACAACATTGAGCTCTGGATTTATTTAACTCAATATCCAGGATTTTTTCCCTTTCTACTCCAGCTCCATACAATATATTTTCAATCTCTTAATATATTTCTCATTTATCACAGAAAAAAAAGCATTCTGATAAAAGTTTCTATTAAGTGGATTTTATTTTTTGCCCTTAACTTCACATATTGTTAGGTAACACTCTTGTCAGATGTTAAATATATATATATATACACGTATATATATATGTATATATGTATATATACATACACACATACATATATATATATAAAGTTTCCTGTTTATTTGTGTTTGAATGCTTACCGTATAACAAATAGAAATCTCTTTCCTTGTAAATTTCAGCATTGACCCATTATAGGAACAGTTGTTCAACTGTCTATAAGTCCTTCCTGTATTCCTCCCTCCTGCTTACAAGGACATCACAAGGTGCTTGTGAAATCAAGTTGCATGGTGATCTATGACATTTTAGCAGTGGATTGATCTAGTAATATTATTATTATTATTAATATTATTATTATTATTATTTTGCTGAGGCAATTGGGGTTAAGTGGCTTGCCCAGGGTCACACAGCTAGGAAGTGTTAAGTGTCTGAGACAGATTTGAACTCAGGTGTTCCTGATTTCAGGGCTGGTGCTCTATCCACTGCGCTGTCTAGCTGCCCATAATCTTATTTTTTTAAACAAAAAAATAGTAACAAGGCTACTTTATACTGTGGTCTTAGTGAATCCCCTAGTAATTAGCTGTCACTACTCTGCTCTGTAAACTACTGATTAAGCATTACATTCTCATACTGTGCCAAGCAAGTTTCAATAGGATTTCTATATTATACCTGTTTTCCCTATTTGAAAGTCAAGATAGCATTTTTGTCTTTTTACTACCAAAACATACTATTCCCTCTGATTTAAGAAAAAAAATTTTTTTTTACCCGTTTTACAAAATATATGTTTATTTATAGGTTTTTTTTTGGTATCACATTTCCCAAATTTAAAGGTGTGTCTCCCCCCCCCCCACATTTTGCCCAGTTACATAGTGATCTCCTTATAAGAAAGAATTAAGAAAAAAGTGTGGCAAAACGAGCTATTTTGTAATACAAAAAATCCAGGGAACACATTATATCAAAAAAGTTTGACATTGCAAAATTATCTTATTGGGATTCTGAATCAAGATAACTAATTTAAGAAAATGAGCAAATTATCTTAGAATCCCCTCTTTCTTTTCAGCTATCTTCCAAAGTCCATAGAGCCCATACTTTCTCTCACCACTTTTTTTTTTTTTTTTTATCAAAACATCCTCATTTCTGTTTATGAGTAGAAGTTTTCTATAATTGTTCAAATATTTCTTATGGTCTTTCAGCACCCTAGGAATCTCTTTAATTATTGGATTTATTATCATTGGAAAGATAGTGATAATACGTTGTTCAGTATCGTTATTCTCATTAAAATTTCCATAAAAATAGGTCAGTTTTAGACCAAGTTAAAATTATGTTTTAAAAGCTAACCTTTATAAGCACATCATTATTGATATGTTTTTTTGGCATAGGAATCTTTAAAAAGACATTCTTACTGTTTTTCATTTTTATTGAAACTCCAAAACAACCTCTAAGATTGTTTGTGAGGTGAACAAGGGAGAAAATCTATTATGATCAGGAACTTATTAATTGGTTTTTTTTTTTTTTTTTTTTTTTTTGCTTAGTTTATTTGTGTATTAAGTACTATACACACATTACGTGTACTCTGGTATACTGGCACACTACAATTATGCTACTTTCTAATTTTCATGAGTTTTTTTTTTTCCTGCCTTGTTTAGATGATTTCACAATGAAATCAATACTAATGTAGTAGAATACTTTACTAGTTTTGGATTTATAATTATTTTATTTATATTTTAGTTCACATAGAAATATTAGAACAATAAGAATGGATCAGTGTTGTCCTGAAAATATAATTATTTTATTTGTATTTATAAGTTTTATTATGAAAGTATAGTTGCTTATTAAAAACCTGCAAACTTCAGTGTAGAACTGATAAATTGATCATTATGAGAAAGATAAATTGGGAGAATTGGATTTTAGTGCGAGAATTAAAAATACTATCCAGCTGCTGTGCCATTTAGAGAGAATTTATATGCAAAGAACCAATAATTTAAGGCAGTGTTTGCCTAGTTGAGATACAAAGCATGGGACTTTTGGAATACTTGTTAATATAGAGAAGGTTTTGATGAAATGTAATGAATTTTAAATGTGGAACTAAGAAATTTGAATTTGAATCATGGCTCTTCTGCTTATTAATTATGTGACTGTAAGCAAAACATTTAATTACCTGATTTTCAGCTTCTCCATCTATAAAATGGTGATAATCATTGAAATATCAGTGACACAAGATAGTTATGTAGAAGGATGTTTGTGAGCTTTTAAGCAATTTGTAAAAATATGTTAGTGGAATGAGAGTTGATCAGGGAAGGTTTGAGTTGAAAGCAAAGTATATAGAAATAAAAAGGGAACATTCTCCCAGTAGCTGTGTAAGTGGACCCATATGAGTTGGTGTTTTTCCACAGAGTCCTTAGTTTTTTTACAGTAGGAAGAAGGAAAGATATTGGGGTGGAGGTATGTGAGGTGGGAGATTTGGCTGTTGAGAATGGTCAGGACAAGAGCTATAATTACAATTTTAAAAAATACATCTCTATCCCATTTTGAGGTCAAATAATAATTGTCAAATAAATAGGACCTAATTATAGTGCATATTAGCTCATTGACTCTGTGATAATGATGACTACATATGTGCTATTGTGGGGAAAAGATTCTGGATTTGGAGTTTAGAGGTTCTGTTTTGAATTCTTGCCACTACTACCTTGCTGATTCTATAATCTTGAGTGAGTCATTATATCCCTATGTGGCCTCATTTTCCATATTTTTAACATGAGGTAGTTAGATTAGATGGCTTCTAAATCTAAGATTTTATTCTTCCTGTTTGAAGGGCTGTGAGACTTGGTGGATAGAGTGGACTTGGACTTAGAAAATATTTATTCAGATTCCACTTCTGACAGGTTCTAATATTTGACCACAGGCCATCAGTGAGCAAGCACTTATCAAGTGCCAACTGTGTTCCAGGATACTGTGTTAGGTGCTAGGAATTCAAAGACAAAAAAGGAAACAACTTTGAAGCAACTTGGATTCTATCCAAAGAGTCAACATGAATAAATACAAGTATGTGCAAGTATAATCTATGATAATCCTACTAGGTAGGGCCATTGAAGATTTAATAAACTTTAACCATATTTTAGAAAACGTAGTTTTCCTTGAATTCTTTTCAGAGGTACAATAGCTTTTTATCCCTTCTTTTAATAGCAATGGTAATAAAATCTGCTAAAATAAATTCATCAGCAAAGTAGCTTTCATTATATGGTGTTCTGCTTGTAGTGAGAAGAATAATTTTAAGTATTAGTCTGTCCTGAATATTTTATGGCTGAAATATTTTAATTTTTCTAGGGAACATGTAACATTAAAGAAAAAGTTAATATGTCTGAATATGTATAAATTTTATCTTGCTTTAGATCTCCAGCTGTTCATTACTTTAATGTGAATTTTAGGCTAATTAGCTTGCTTAATTTTTTTTAGGTCATATGCCTTTTATACATCAATTCTTACTCTATGTACTATACTTTATTATTATTAAACTGGGCCTTATTTGATCTTATGTTCTATTCCCATTTGTTAGTAAAAATAGTTAATGTTAATTTATGTGCAATAGCTGCCATATGGAAATAATTTTCAATGAAATCTTGTTTTATGTTTTCAGAGTGCCCATTTGGCCATGATTGACACCTTAATGATGGCATATACTGTAGAAATGGTCAGCATAGAGAAAGTAATTGCTTGTGCTCAGCAGTATTCAACATTCTTTCAAGCTACTGATCTACCCTATGACATCGAGGATGCTGTCATGTATTGGATAAATAAGGTAGGCCCATACATGTTTTTTTGCTATCATTGTCATTCAAGGAATTTGAAGCAAGATTGGATGTAGATTTATACTAAGAGGAGAGCTATGATTTTATTGATTTGAGGCACTCCCTTCACTGATGCAGATCATAATCTCAATACATTAGTTTTAAAATTTCACATGGCAGCACTTTTCCTAGCCCCTTTTAAAGGGAAAAAAAAGGTGATTTATTTGTTGTAAGATGATTTATTCAAATAATTTGTGTTTTTGAAACAATCTAGATGATAGTGGGTTACATAAATATTGGATGTGACAGTTCAAATTTGATATTTGCATTTGTGTTCCATTTCAATAGAAATTAATTCATTTTGATCATCTTAACTATTGACTTTTATTTGAACGTTTATTTTTTAAAAGTAGATGCATTTATGTGGAAACTGTAACACTAAAATTTTTCAGTAATTTGGACCATTACTTTGCTTTCCTTCTTAGTATTCCATTCAGTGTAACGTTGTTTAGAAAATTCTGCCTTAATGAGTTTTTGTAACCCACCCCCAAAATCATCATGCCTCTGGGGATGAACTTCTTGGGATTTTATTAGGTGGGACCTCAGATAGGCTTGTGTTGGTACTGTTGCTAAACTCATATATGAAGCTGTTAGGGCTTTTTAACCTGGAGTGAATTAACTTTTCTTTTTTTAATTAATAAGTATATTTCAGTATAAGTGTTTTCCTTTGTAGTACTATGTATTTCATTTTGTGACTTTAAAAACATTCTGAAAAGGGGATCCATAGGCTTTGGTAGACTTCCAGATGGATCCATGAAGGAGTGTGCTCCATCTACTTCATAGCAGCTTAATTGGCTCATGAGAGTCAGTTGTTAAATTTTCATTGTGAGCATTTTTATTTCAAAAACTGGCATATGTTTTTGTCTATACTTATGAAAATGATTGAGAAAATGTCAGTAATGCTAATTAAACTTTGTTGAATAGTTACCAGCACAACAAGCTTGAGTTCACAACACAATAATGGTTCAGAATAAGCTGACTTACAGTTTATGCAAAACTGGCCAGAGCTTACACTATATTGGTATGGTCTTCAAGAAATCAGGTTTATGATAAACTATTAGTATGGTTTTTGAGTGGAAAAAAGATCTGGGGGTCATCAAATACAAGTGAAATGAGTCGAGTTAGACTGTTGTTGATAAAAATCTAACTAAATATTCTCCTGCTAGTTAAGACTTTTGATCACTTAATGTTGTAACAGTTGTCAAAAGATCGTGAATTAACTGGTATTAAATTTAAACACTGGTATCCCTTTACACACACACACACACACACACACACACGCACGCACGCACGCACACTCACACCTACCCCTTTCTATTTAAGTAGCATTTATTAAAAGTTTTTTTCATTCAAGGTACTATGCTAGGTCCTGGGAATAAAAAGATTATATCAAAAATTCCCAACCCTCAAAGAGGTTACATTACATTGTAGGAATACTGTATATGCACAGATAAGTAATTATAAAGTATTTACAAAATACTTTGTGAAAACTTGGGAATGTGGAGTAGGTGGGAAAGTGTTAACAATTCACAAAACCACAACATTTTAGAGGAGTAGGTTCCAATTCTTCTGACCTATTCTTGGACAAGAATCCTTGCTATACCATGTTAGAAAAGTCATTTAGACTTTACTTTAAAACCTGCAATGCTGGGAAACTCCCTATTTCCTGAGGCTACTCAGTTACTTATTTAGTTATATCCTACTGTTGGTGATCCCATTGGGGATTTTCTTAGCAGAGATACTGGAGTAGTTGTCATTTCTTTCTCCAACCCATTTTACAAATGAGGCAACTGAGATAACCAGGGTTAAATGACTTACCCAGGGTCATACTACTAGTAAGTATTTGAGGCTGGATTTGAACTCATGAAGATGTATTCCTGACCCCAAATCTGGAACTCTATCCCCTGTGCTACTTGGCTACCACTATAACAATCACTTATGGAGAGCTCTATAGTTTTTCAGGACTTTGTTCCAACATAACCCATGCCTCTTTGCAATTTCTGCCCATTATTCCTGGTTCTGCCTTTGGGGGCCAAAGAGAACAAATGGAATCCTTTTATACAGCAGGCTTTCAAATATTAAAACCATCTGTCTTCCTCCCCAGGACTAAACATTTCCATTTCCTTCAGTCAGTTCTCAATTGTCAGGGATTCAGAACCCTGCACCATCCTGGTTGCTTTTTAGCTTTTCAGTGACCCTTTTAAAACAGTGGCACCCTAAATTGAACACAATATTCTACATGTATTCTAATTGAGGCAGGAAGCAAGAACTACCAGCTCTTATTTCTAGGTGGCACACCTTTCTTAAAGGAACTGAAAATGATGTTTATTTCTTTGTTTGTCATCCCACCCCACTGGCAATTTAGGTCACTAAAACTTGCCAGATCTTTTATAGATAGACTGCTCAACCTAACCATGCCTCCCCCATCCTCTACTTGTGAAGTTGCTTTTAATGCAAAAATTAAGACTTGGTATTTACCCCAATTGAATTTCATTTGGGTAGATTTGGTTCAGTCTTCTAGTCTGTCAAAATCCTTTGGCTGGGAGAAGCTAGGTGATATAATGGAAAAGTATTGGTACTTATTAGCTATGTGACCTGGGCAAGTCACTTGACCCTGATTGAATTCCCCTAATCTTTTGGATGGCAGCTCTACTTTCCAATGTGTATCTATTCCTCCCAGCCTGTAAATTTGATGAGCTTCCATTTAAGCCTTTATCTAAAGTTACAAATAAAAATATCAAGGGATATTCTAGCATACGGACCAAATTCAGATCCCTAGGGGGATTTGTACTCCAGTGAAGTTGGAAGACTTCCTGCCAAACTGATACCGGACCATTAATAACCACTCTTCAGTCTAGTCATCCAGTCAGTTTTGCATCCATATAATTGCGCTATCTGGATCCTATCCACATCTCTCCATCTTTTCTATAAAAATAGCAGGAGGCATTTTGTTAAATGCTTTATTACTGAATTAGGAGAGACCTTTTGTAGGATAGTTCATCTGACCTTTCAAGGGAGTTAGGGATTCTCAGAGGTAAAATATTCTAGTTATAGAGTCTTTGCAAAGTCACAGAGAAGAGAAGGGCATTGTCACTTATGGGGAGCAGCATATAGACAAATTTGGCTGAGCTTAGAGCATATAAAGGAGTATAATCTAAAATTAGTCTACAAAAATGAGCTGAAAACTGTGTTCCTGAAGAATTAAGAAAATAGTTTCTAGTTTGTCCTAAAAGATGAAGTGGAACCTCAGATGATTCTTTTTCCCCCCCAGAAGATTCTTGACAAGGAATAATATGATCCAAACTTCACTTTTCAAATATCTGTGTTATAACTGTTTGGAGGATTGTTTGAAGTTAGGAACCCAGTTAAAAGGTTCTTACAGTGGTCTAGACCAGTAGTGTCAAACTCATATAGAAACATTACAGAAGAATCATACTGGGTAACATATTGATTTAATTTAAAAGCAATAATTTCTGTGTTTTATTGGAATTTTATTCATTCTGTGAAATGTTTCCTACTTACCTTTTAATCTGGTTTGAACCACACTCAGCAGTGTTTTGGATTGCATGTTTCACACCTCTGATTTAGGAAGAAATGTTGAGGTTGTGTTGGGTTCTGACTGTGTGAATGGAAAGAATTGAATATATATGAGAGATGAAGTGGATAGGATATTGCAACTGTAGGTTATGGGATAAGTGAGAATGAAGTCAGAGATGACTGATACTTTAAATCTAAGTAACCAGTACAGTAATTGTATGCCTGATAGAATAGGTGAAGTTAAAAGTAAATAAAGTTTAGAGAAAAAGATAAGGAATTTTGGATAGCTTGAATTTTATATATCTATAAGACAATTAGTAGTTAGGGATTGGAACTTGAGAGAAATAATACTTAGATATATTGATTTGGGAGATATCTGCATAGAAATAATAATTGAACCCCATGACAGCTGATGAAATCTTGAAGAGAAAAAAGAAAAGGACCCAGGACAGAGTTCTCAGCTCCACTCCTGCTTAGTGAGACACGTATAATGAACCCCGCAAAAGACTCTGAGAGGCGAACAGTCCAGTAGGAAAAGAAAGGGACAGTGTCATATAAACTGAAGGAAGAAAGAGTACTCAAGTATAGAGTAGTTAGTCATGTCACAAGTGTCAGAGAAGTTAAGAATGCTGAAGACTGAAGGAAAAAAAACTATGGGATTTAGCATTTAAGAGATTCTCAGGGCCCTCAGAGATCATAGTTTTACTCATTATTTGGATTGGAAAACTGATTGTAAGAGAATGGGCAACGAGTGTGGATAGTGTTTCCTTGGAGTTTAGCCATCAAAAGGAAGAAATAATAGTTTATAGGGATGGCAGGATTAAGTGTAGGTGTTGAGAATGTAGAGGAATTTTATTTATAAAATATTCAAATACAAAAAGCAAAGACAAAGAAGTATATAAGTTTTCTATTTTCTCACATTTTATAGTTAGGAAGTTTTATCATCTCTTTGCTTGTGTTGACCATGCCAACTGATGGTTTTAATCTTTGGAATGTGTTACCATGTTGGGAAATTATTTGTGCTTTAAAATCATGGATTTCAAGTTGGAAGGAACATTTAGAGGTTATCTGACTCAACTCCTCATTTTATAGATAAGGAATCTTGAGGCCCTGAGATATTTATGGTTCCTTTTACCACAATCTTGCTGACTAAAGCAGCTCCCTTTTTGCTTAGAATTTCCACATTTCAGAATGGGAAAATTAAACATTACTTATGAGTAAGCATTGAGATTAAGACAGATTCTGGAACTGCTTACTAATCTCTCTCAGTCCCATTCTTCTCTCCTCCCCAGGAAAAATTAAGGCTCATTTTAATGGTCATACAATGTATGTAGCAGGAAGGATGACATATTAAGGGGTGTATGTTTTAGTAGTATCAGGAAAGAATGTTAACCTCATTATCCAGCCATTGAGGAAATAGGAGAGAAGAGTCCAAGAGGATATGCTCTGGCCTCTATAAGTTTTATGTGAGTTTTTGAAATTTCACACCTGCCTCCTGCAGGAACATATTAAAAGCTTAAACTACTTCACTTATCCTGAGTTTGTTCTTTTACTGTGTCCTTATTTGGGGTCCAGAATTTTGTTTCCATCAATAGCAAAGGGGGATGATAAATACTATACTCTCTTAGCAAAAGAGGGATAAGAGGAGAGTGAGACAAGTGGTTTTAAAAGAAGGGATTGAGGAGCCAAGATAGCGGAGTGAAAAGGTGACTCTGCGTCCTCCTCCAATCTTCTCTCAGATCAACAATAAAATAAGCTTCTGAACTGATCTTCAAGTCAAGTAATCTAGAAATATTTGGACACTGCTTGCTGATATCTCTGAAGAACTTCACATCAGGTTTGTCTAACTCGGACAGAGGGATAAACAGAGGACTCCGGTGTGGGCTGGAAATGAGGGTGGGACTCAGTTCACTGTGGCAGAAACTCCCAACTCCAAACACCTGGAGTTTATCTGAGGCACTCGGGACACTCTGCCCTGATTGGGGGCAGGTGTTCTAGCAGACTTGCCTTGTTTAAGGAGTAATTCAGACTTAGTCCTAGCCCCCACCGGCCCAGCACCTTAAGTTAATTCAACGAAGTGCCCCAGGGCAAAGATCTTCAGCTGCTGTTTCAGCCACCATTTTTTCCCCCTACCTTAAAGAGATATCCATGCTGTCTAAAAAAAAAAAAATGAAGAAGCAAAAGAGAGCTCTCACCATAGACAGCTTTTATCGAGAAAAAGAAGGGACGATCCCAGATCCTGAGGTTCCTTTAGACAAAATTCCAGAGGAAGTTATTAAGGACCATCCCTGGTCCCTTTTTCAAAAGGCCTTTCTGGAAGATGGCATAAAGAACCTCAAAAGAGAGCTGGAGGATAAATGGGAAAATAAACTGAAATCAGTGCAAGAAGGATATGATGCCCTGCAAAAGAGATATGAAAAAGACACCAATTTATTGAAAAATAAAATTAGTGAAGCGGAAAAAGAGTGCAATGAACAAAAAAATTCAATTGGCCAGTTACAAATGGAGCTTAAAAAGGTAACAACACTTTAAAAATAAGAATCGAACAAATGCAAGTGAATGACTCGATAAGACTTCAAGAATCAGTCAAACAAAAACAAAAAAATGAAAAATTAGAAGAAAATATGAAATATCTCCTAGGAAAAACAACTGACTTGGAAAATAGATCTAGGAGAGACAATCTAAGGATTATTGGACTTCCTGAAAGCCATGATGAAAAAAAGGATCTAAACACTATCTTCCAGGAAATGCTGAAAGAAAACTGCCCTGAGATTGTAGAATCAGATGGCAAAATCACCATTGAAAGAATTCACCGATCACCTCCTGAAAGAGACCCCAAAATTAAAACCCCAAGGAATATCCTGGCTAAATTTCAGGACTATAGCACCAAGGAAAAGATTCTGCTAGCAGCTAGAAAGAAACAATTCAAATACCGAGGATCAATAATTAGAATCACACAAGATCTGTTGCCTCCACATTGAAGGATCGAAGGGCCTGGAACCAGATATTATGAAGGGCAAAGGAACTTGGATTACAGCCAAGAATAACCTATCCAGCTAGAATGAGCATTATCCTCCAGGGAAGAAGATGGTCATTCAATGATATAGGTGAATTTCACCTATTTCTAATGAAAAGACCAGATCTGAACAAGAAATTCGACATCAAAACAGAGAACTCAAGAGAAGCATAAAAAGGTAAAAAGGAAAGGACTCTTGAGAACTTTATTTGTACTATGGGGATACTTAAAGTTTGGGGGTATAATTAACTAGATATTACTTTGATAATATGAAAAAGAAAACTAGAGGAGGAAAGGTTGTCATACTGGGGAAAAGAGGGAAAAAGTGGTAAAATAAGATCTAAAAAAAGGAGGTAAAAACAAGGTAAAATCTCATGAAGAGGCAAAGAAAACCTAATATAATTGAGAGAAAGAGGGGAGGGAGATGAGCATTGTGTAAATCTTACTCTCATCCGGTTGGGCTCTAAAAGTGTATATCAGACACTTGATTTCACATAGAAACTTGTCTGTTGCTAAAGGGAAGTGGGAGGGAAAGGAGGAAAAGAAAGGGATAAACTAATAGAAGGGAAAATAGAAGAATCAGGGGAAAGGAGTAAAAACAGGGGGAGGGGACCTAAAGGGTGGAGTATTGTTTGGGGGAGAGGGTCATCAAAAGCAAAGTACTGAGGAGGGGGAAGGGAGAAAGGGGAAAACATAACTTGGGTAAATAAGATGGCAGGAAATAAAGAATTAGTTATTCTATCTGTGAATGTGAATGGGATGAACTCTCCCATAAAGTGGAAGCGGATGGCAGACTGGATTAAAAACCAGAATCCCACTATATGTTGTCTACAAGAAACACATCTAAAACATAGTGACACATATAGGATGAAGGTAAAAGGCTGGAGCAGAAAATATTATGCTTCAGGTGAACAAAAAAAAGCAGGGGTAGCAATCCTTATCTCAGATCAAGTAAAAGCCAAGATAGAGATAAGGAAGGAAACTATATTTTATTAAAGGGTACCATAGATAATGTAGCAATATCTATATGAAATATATACGCACCAAGTGCAATAGCGTCCAAATTCCTAGGGGAGAAATTAAGAGAGATGCAAGAAGAAATAGACAGCCAAACTATACTAGTGGGGGATCTCAACCTTGCTCTCTCAGAATTATATAAATCAAACCACAAAATAAACAAGAAACAAACTAGGGAGATAAACCAATTGTTAGAAAAATTAGGTATGGTAGATCTATGGAGAAAGTTGAATGGAGACAGTAGGGAGTTTTTCTTTTTTCTCAGCAGTCCATGGAACCTATACAAAAATTGACCATGTGTTAGGGCATAAAAACCTCAAAATCAGATGCAGAAAGGCAGAAATAGTAAATGCATCTTTTTCAGATCATGATGCAATAAAAATCACATGCAATATAAGGCCAGGAGAAAATAAACCAAAAGTTAATTGGAAATTAAATAATCTAATCCTGAAGAATGAATGGGTGAAAGAGCAAATCATAGACACAATCAATAATTTCATCCAGGAGAATGACAATAAGGAGACAACATACCAAAATTTGTGGGATACGGCCAAAGCGGTTATAAGGGACAGTTTTATATCTCTAGATGCTTACTTGCATAAAACAGAGAAACAAAACATCAACGAATTGGGCTTATTATTAAAAAAACTAGAAAAAGAACAAATTAAAAACCCTCAATTAAATACCAAATTGGAAATTCTAAAAATAAAAGGAGAAATTAATAAAATTGAAAATATGAAAACTATTGAATTAATAAATAAAACTTAAGAGTTGGTTCTACGAAAAACCCAACAAAATAGATAAGCCTTTAGTTAATTTGATAAGAAAAAGGAAAGAGGAAAATCAAATTGTTAGTCTCAAGAATGATAAGGGAGAACTTTCCTCCAATGAAGAAGAAATTAGAGCAATAATTAGGAGTTACTTTGCCCAACTTTATGCCAGTAAGTTTGATGATCTAAATGAAATGGTGGAATATCTACAAAAATATAGATTGCCCAAGTTAAAAGAAGAGGATATAAATTATTTAAACAGCCCCATATTAGAAAAAGAAATAGAACAAGCTATTAACCAACTCCCTAAGAAAAAATCTCCAGGGCCAGATGGATTGACATGTGAATTCTACCAAACATTCAAAGAACAATTAATTCCAATACTATACAAACTATTTGAGAAAATAGGGACAGAAGGCATACTGCCAAATTCCTTCTATGAGACCGATATGGTGCTGATAGCTAAACCAGGTAGGGTGAAAACAGAGAAAGAAAACTATAGACCAATTTCCCTAATGAATATTGATGCAAAAATTTTAAATAAGATATTAGCAATGAGATTACAGAAAGTCATCCCCAAGATAGTACACTATGACCAAGTAGGATTTATACCAGGGGTGCAGGGATGGTTCAATATTAGGAAAACTATCAGCATAATTAATTATATTAATAACCAAACTAACAAAAACCATATAATTATCTCAATAGATGCAGAAAAAGCATTTGATAAAATCCAACACCCTTTCCTATTAAAAACACTAGAGAGTATAGGAATAAATGGGCTTTTCCTTAAAATGATCAGTAGCATCTATTTAAAACCATCAATAAGCATCATATGTAATGGAGACAAACTAAAACCATTCCCAGTAAGATCAGGAGTGAAACAAGGCTGCCCACTGTCACCATTACTATTTAATATTGTATTAGAAATGTTAGCTTTAGCAATAAGAGAAGAAAAAGAGATAAAAGGAATCAGAGTAGGTAATGAAGAAACCAAATTATCACTCTTTGCAGATGACATGATGGTATACTTAGAGAACCCTAGAGACTCAACTAAAAAACTACTAGAAACAATTCACAACTTTAGCAAAGTGGCAGGATTCAAAATTAATCCACATAAATCATCAGCATTTTTATATATTACCAACAAAGTCCAGCAGCAAGAGATACAAAAAGAAATTCCATTCCAAATAACAGATGATAGGATAAAATATTTGGGAATCTATCTGCCAAGGAAAAGTCAGAAACTATACGAACTAAACTACAACACTTTCCACACAAATAAAATCAGACCTAATCAATGGGAAAAACATTAAGTGCTCATGGGGAGGCAGAGCGAACATAATAAAAATGACAATGCTACCCAAACAAATCTACTTATTTAGTGCCATACCAATCAAACTCCCAAGAAATTATTTTACAGATCTAGAAAAAATAGTAGCAAAGTTCATTTGGAAGAACAAAAGGTCAAGGATTTCAAGGGGATTAATGAAAAAAAAGGCAGATGAAGGTGGCCTTGCTGTACCAAATCTAAAACTATATTATAAAGCTGCGGTCATCAAAACCGTTTGGTACTGGCTAAGAAATAGAGCAGTCGATCAGTGGCACAGGATAGGAAATCAGGACAATCTAGGCAATAACCTTAACAATCTAGTATTCGATAAACCCAAAGACCCCAGCTTTTGGGATAAATACTCACTATTCGGCAAAAACTGCTGGGAAAATTGGAAACTAGTGTGGAAGAAATTAGGGCTTGACCCATACCTAACACCACATACCAAGATAAGATCTAAATGGGTTCAAGATCTAGATATAAAGAGTGATTTTGTAAGCAAGTTAGAGGAACGTAATATAGTTTACTTCTCAGACCTGTGGAGATGGAATAAATTTATGTCCAAAGAAGATCTGGAACTCCTAAATGAACACCAAAATAGATAATTTTGATTATATTAAGTTAAAAAGTTTCTGTACAAATAAAACTAATGCAGACAAGATTAGGAGGGAAGCATCAAATTGGGAAATCATCTTTACATTTAATGGTTCTGATAAAGGCCTCATTTCTAAAATATATAGAGAATTGTCTCATATATATAAGAATTCAAGCCACTCTTCAATAGATAAGTGGTCAAGGGATATGAACAGACAATTTTCAGATGATGAAATTAAAACCACCTCTAGTCATATGAAAAGTTGCTCCAAATCACGATTGATCAGAGAAATGCAAATTAAGACAACTCTGAGGTACCACTACACACCTGTCAGATTGGCTAAAATTACAGGAAAAGATAACAATGAAGGTTGGAGGGGATGTGGGAAAACTGGGACACTAATACATTGTTGGTGGAACTGTGAACGGATCCAACCATTCTGGAGAGCAATTTGGAGCTATGCTCAAAAAGTTATCAAACTGTGCATACCTTTTGACCCAGCAGTGTTTCTACTGGGCCTATATCCCAAAGAAATCTTAGAGGAGGGAAAGGGACCCACCTGTGCAAGAATGTTTGTGGCAGCCCTTTTTGTAGTGGCTAGAAACTGGAAACTGAAGGGATGCCCATCAATTGGAGAGTGGCTGAATAAATTATGGTATATGAATGTTATGGAATATTGTTGCTCTGTAAGAAATGACCAGCAGGACGATTTCAGAGAGGCCTGGAGAGACTTGCATGAACTGATGCTGAGTGAAATGAGCTGAACCAGGAGATCATCATACACAGCAACAACAGTATTACATGATGATCAATTCTGATGGACATGGCTCTCTGCAACAAAGAATTGTCTCAAACCAGTTCCAATTGTTCACTGAAGAAAACCATATACACCCAGAGAGAGGGATATGAGATATGGACCACAACGTAACATTTTCATGATCTCTATTGATGTTTGCTTGCATTGTGTTGTCTTTCTCTGATTTTCTTTTTTTTTTTTTCTTGTAGATAGGATTTTTCTTGCATAACTTGTCAAGTATTTCAACATTATTAACATGTAGTGGACTTCCTGCCATCTAGGGGAGGGGAGGGGACTGGGGGTAAATTTTGTAATGGAAAGCTTTGTAAAGATCAATGTTGGGGAACTACCCATACATATGTTATACAAATAAAAAGCTTTAATAATAAAAAAAAAAGGGATTGAAACAGGGAAAATATAAAGAGGTTTTCTCTTGAGGAAATGGTAGGATTCTTTTGAAGAGCCCTCTCATGGGAAACAGGTGAATGCTGACAGTTTTCGCTTTATGTAAATTAATATTATGTAAATTTGATTTTATGTAAAGAGTTCTGAAAGAAATCTACATTCTTTAAAAAAAAAGAACTTGCTTATATTAACTTTATTGTACAGTACTGTGCTTTCTCTCTCCTCTCCTGCACTTTAGCTCTTGCCCTCCCATGCCCAAAACAACAATAAAGAACAAACCCAAAATCCTCCACATGGAAGTAGAAGAGTAAACTTTGCCACTGTTATCACCAGATCTTTGCCTTATTCCATCCATCTGCCCATTTGTGTGGGCCCCTGAATATGTGTCTTCCATCTGGCTGCACTCAGTACAATATAACTGGCCCTGGCCCTGCTTGTTGCTCATCCTCTCCTATCTATGTCCTTGTGTGTCCCCCATGTGTCTATCCCTGTGAGTTCTTCCTCGTTCCAGCCAGACTCCCACATGACTGTTCACAGTTCCTTCATATTCCTTCTGCTCTTGCTTCTCTATCCCTAGTTTTCATTTGTCATTGAAATTTGTAGTGGCTCCCTCCTTTCATATCCCCTCCTCTTTCCCACGTTAGCAGGCAAATTTGTATTATGTAAAAATAGTCTTACATAGAGGTTTGTGGAATAGTTGGCAAAAACTGTCAGTTGTGTGTTTGGGGATTTCCTATATTAGAGTTGAACTGAGTGAAGTTGATGCATTGGGAATTCACCTTCTCTGAGACTGTTGTGCTTCTGTGAAAAGCATCCTGCTCCAAGAGAAAAGGGATATGAGAACTTCTAAGGTAGCACCCAAAGGAATAGGAGGGGAAAATAAGGAACCAGAGATAAGGGGAACAGTCATGTGGAGGACAGAGGATGGAATTGGATGGACTTGCACAATTTGAAGGTCATTTCCTAACTTCTTTTCTGCTGTCTGCAAACTTTCCCAGATAATCTCTTTAAAATCTTTTTGGCTTGACCTTCCCATTCATTCACACTATCATCCTGTGATGATAGTATTAAGTACTAATGACTAAGTACTTAACACAGTTCTTGAATCTAGTAAATTCTTAGTGAATGAAATTCATGTTTCAGTGGAGCTATAATGTCCACATATGCCCCCCTTCACTGACACAGATTTTAACTATCTTCTCCTGTTATCTATCTTTCCATAAATATTCTTTTTTGAGGAGCCATCCAATCTGTAGAGGCTTACCCTAATTTTTTTTTTCTTTTTGGTAATATTTCTTGGCTATCAATTCAAGAGTTGTGTTGTACATCTGTTATCAATCACTCTTGCAACTTGAATGTCCCACTTTTTTTTCCATGCTTCTGTATTTCAGTGCAATTTCAATGACAATTTAAGTGTGCCTGTAATTATGATTCTTCTTGAGATAATTTTGTTTCAGTATCCAGTGCTTTTCAATTCACTGGGAGAATATAAATTTAAAAAGCTTTTGTAGCTAGAAGGAACATGAGATTAATAAAAGTTTCTTAAATGCAGTCTAACCTACTCTGCTCTCTTTAAAATCGGAGTCCACCTGCTACAGTATATACATCTTAATGAACTAATTCAGAATTGCCTAATTGCATGTCATAATTTAACTAATATGCATTTAGCCATCTTTTTTTTTCTTCTTTTATTATGGATTACTAAGTTGACCTCATTTGAGCGACCCAAGTACTTTATAAAAGGGGCCCTTTAGTGTTCCAAGGCTGCATGTACATTTATTAAGCTCTAGAGAAGACAAGCTGGCAAATGCTGGTCAATGCCGTGCAGCATCCATTTCTGGTCCCAGCCTGTTCTTTGCTTTCTCATTTCATATAAATATAATCATTGGGTCATGCTGTGGATTTCTTCTGAGTAGTACAACCTTCCCAGCCTTACCAAGTTAATTTTTCAGAGTGCTATTGTCTCCCCATAGGACCATAGTAGAACTGAAAGGGGATTGTAGAAGTCATTTAGTCCAACTTCTCATTTTACAGATGAGGAAACTGAGGTCCACAGAGGTGAAGTGACTTGCCCAAGGTAGTAAGTAGAAGAGCTCAGATTTTGAACCCAGGTCATCTGACTTCAGATCTAGATCAGCTTTATAATGGGGTGAGTAATGTTCCATAGCACCAGCAGACTGACAGTCCTCTCATCAATGCTCAGCCAGCCAAGCCTGTTGGGGAGAGAAAATACTAGGAGGATTTCAGCCAGCTGGCTGTTTTGAAATTAACTGTGAGATCATTAACGACTTACGGCATAACTAAGTTCTCTTTCTTTTTTACTTTTTTCATATGTTCTCCTGGTACTGAAGTGGTTCAGCACAAGTATGTTATTCCCACTCTTGCCCTTATTTAAGCTAAATTGCCATAGAATTTTTGATAGTTTTATTTTATTTCACTGTTGTTTGTTGATATTCAAGTTCATGTACAAATGATCTCAGGATGATTTGGCTTAGCTTAATTCATGCCAAACTAAATACAGGCTCATTTTTCTCTCTTTATTGACCTTCCTCACACATTTTTTTATTGTTGTTTTCTGAGAGTTACATTGCTTGTAAGCTTTCTTAACCTTCTATAAAGTTTTAAATCAATGGTGCACTTGGCTAGCTACTATGTCTCTCTGCTAAGTAGGAGATAGAATTTGCTGGCTGGGATGTTTTCTGAATTACTTTAGTCTCTCTTCTAGTAACTCTTTAATATTGATTCCCCTAGCTGCTAAAATCTTCTTCCTCCATTTTCCTTATATTCATTTGAGATATGAATCTTAAATGTATATGTTCTCTCCTCCCGCCTTCAATTCCTCTTCCCTACACACATCCCACAGAATGTAAGCTTCTTGAGGACAGAGATTATTTTGTTTTTGTCTTAGTAACACTAACAACTTCCACAGGTCCTGAAGGAACATAGATTTTTAATAAATATATGTTGATTAATTGTGTATATGTGAACTTTCTAATTGACCTTCCCAGAATACGTGTCTCAATTTAGTATGCTAGATCAAAAGGTATATAGAGGTTATTGAGATATAATTTATGCATATTGTATTTCATAATGATTTGACCAATTCATTTATATCAGCAGTGCATTTGTATACTCTCTTTCTCCTATATTTGGTGCTTTTTAAAAATTTGTTTTTATTTGTAGCACTCCCTCACCTCAGTATTTGGTGTTTTTTTTTAATTTTTATTTTTGTCACTCTTGAATAGGTATGAATTGAGATCTCAGCTGTTTTAATTTGTGTTATTAGTTATTTGGAATATTCTTTTAATATGGTTATTGATAACATAGTTTTTATTTTGAAAATTATTTGCTGTATAAATATGTTTATACATATTGTATTTAATATATATTTTAACATGTTTAACATAAATTGAATTGCTTGCCATCCTAGGGGAGGAGGGTGGGAGGAAGGAGGAGAAAATCTGAAACACAATGACAATGCAAGGGTCCATGTCAAATTACCTGTGCGTATGTTTTGAAAATAAAAAGCTTTATTTAAAAAAAAAAAGAAAATTATTTGTTTATATCCTTCAGTTGCCTATCAGGAAATAACTTTTGTTCATATATATATGTCAGATATCAGAGATATTTGAAGGAAAGCCTCTCTTTAAATTTTAGCTGAATTGATTTTGTTTATGCAAAAACTTTTCAATTTAATGTAATCAGAATTATCTTTTTCTTCTTCCCCTGCCCCCAAGCCATAATTCCCCATTGAGACTTCCAAATTATTTTTGGCTTTATGAATTTCTCAATCCTGAATTCAATTTTCTAACCTTTTTTGGGGGGGGCACATCTTCCCTTATATATCTGCTTCAGGTTGAAATCACAGAATCAGTATGCAGACTTATTCTTGAGTATTTTGTCATTAATTTTGGGATTTCTCTGCTACTTCATCCTTTCCAGTAGATTTTGTTACATGATGAACTGATTTGTCCTGCTTTATGTGTGCGGTGGATGTGTTGTAGGCCTTTAAAACTCAATATTTCTTTAACTAAACTCATCACTTCTTTCCCATATCTAAGAGTTCTTCCCAACTCCCAGAGTTCTGTCACATGTACCAGAATTTTTCCATTCTGTCTAGGTCTGCTGGGATAACCTTGCCATTCTTAACTTTCTTTTTTTCTATCCCCATATCTGGTGCAGCTGTCAAGTCTTGTTGATTATATCTCTTCAGCATCACTTGAATTTGTTCTCTTCCATAGCCAAAATTCTAGTTCATACTCTCATAACCTCTTACCTATAACAATAGCTTTTAAAATAGGCTTTTGCTGTCTTTTTTAATAATACTACATGCTACATTGTTCAATAATTTATTTACTATTTAATGTTACATTTCTTAGTGTGCCTCCCAAACCAACCCTTACAACAATAGCAACAAAAAAAGGGGGGGGGAATCAGTTCAGCAAAATTAAACCACACATTAACTAATCTGATATCATATGCAATTTTTCGTGTAAACATCCTCTTCCCCAAATTTGGAAGAGGAGGAAGTACATTCTTATAGCTCTTCTTTGAGGACAAACTTAGTTGCTAGAATTTTACAGCAAACGGTAACTTTCTAAATGGACTCCCGATAATTCCACTGTCTTCTTCCATGTTTCAAATTGGGTACTCCTAAAATACAATTCTAATCAGGTCAAGAAGCTTCAGTAGCGCTCCATCAGTGAGAAGACAGCAGAGGTGGGGTATTATAGATAGGAAATTGGAAATATGCCTGTAGAAATACATCATAGATTTGACTTCTTGAAGAAAATACTAATAATTTGATGCTTTGAGTCATATGTGATTCTTTTGTCTCATTCATTTCTTGATTGTGTGTCGTATTTTACAACATATTTCACTGTCCTATCCGTGAACACTGTTGCATAGAAATAAATATTAAAGTATGTTGATATACCCTGTAAAATTATTTACAGTCTTTTCAATTGGGGGGTATGTTACATATAAATTCACTTTTTTATTATAATTAGATAAACCAGAAAGTTTCAGATTTACTAATGATGTTAATTAGATAAGATTTTTAAAAATTCATTCTTTAATACTTAGTATATAATTCTCTTCCCAAAAGGTGCTTAATCAATTTTTGTTGATTGATTTTGTTTATCACAAGTTAAATTGTAGAAAACAAATCAAATTTCAGCACCATTGAATCAAATTAAGGCACGATTCATATCTATTTTAGAGTCTTGGTGTCTAAAAATGTTCTCACATTATTCATTGAGTAAATAAGGGCTTTTCTGGAAATATTTTGATTCTATGTATTCATTATTCCTTAATGACCTAAAAATGTTAATATACATTCTAAAAATAATTAAAATAGTTTGCTAAAAGTAGTTTGCATACTAAGATAAGTAGCTTTCATTGTTAATTATTAATCATGGAGTTTTTTTGGTTTAATTTAAGAGGAATCACTTTAATAGTTTCTAGGATGACATGGTTTTTTGATTAAGAACATGTTTTTATTTATTTATTTTTTTAAGTGGCTCTGTGGTTTCCCTACCTTCTGTGTAATAAAGTATTAGAGAGTAGTCTGCACTGCTGAGAGGGAAAATGATTTTTCTTGGATCACACATAGGCAGTATTTGGCAGAGCTAATATATTTGGTAGGATTTCCTGACTCCAAGACCAGTTCTCTAGAGGTCCATTATATTTATACACATTGTCTCTCTTTTGTTTGAATTACAAAATATTAAGTATTATAGTCAAGCTGCTTTTAAGCTTTATGAACTTTTCATTAACATGTTTAAATTCACTTAAAAATTTCGAACACATTTTTAGAAGACAACTTTTGTAGGTAGTAAGATAGAATTTTTTTGTTGTTAAACAATTAATTTTGGTAAATGACATCTGCAATATGGGTAACTTTTATTACTTTTGAATTGTACATTTGGCATTTCATACACAAAACTATAAATACACATTTTATTTTATATTTTTAAGGTAAATGAACATTTGAAAGATATAATGGAACAAGAACAAAAATTGAAAGAACACCATTTAGTTGAAGCTCCAGGAGGTCAAAAGGTATGTGTGTTTAAAGTATAAACATTTTTTATAGCAAATGTTAGATATTTATGAGTCACATATAATGTGTTTAAATGTATGCAGTTTGGGAAACTAAAAGGCCATCATCATAGCTTTGTACAAAATTTTATTTTTTTCTCTAATAAAGCATAAACACAATTTTTTTTGCATTCATATTTTTGTTTTTTGTTTAGTTTTGAGTTCTAAATTTTGTCCCTCTCCTCCTTGGCTCCCTGAAATAGTAAGCCATCTGATATAAGTTATAGATGTGCAATCACATAGAACATTTCCATGTTAGTCATTTTGTGGAAGAAAATTTGAACAACAACAAAAAAGAAATAAAGTAAAAAGTAATATGCTTCAGTCTGTTTTCAGATGCCATTAGTTCTTTCTCTAGAGGCAGATAGAATTTTTTTTCACAAGTTCTTTGTGATTATTTTGGATCATTGTGTTGCTGAGAATAGCTGTCATTCATTATAAAGTATGCTGTTACTGTGTTTAATATTCTGCTTATTCTCACTTCTCTTTATATCAGTTCATATATGTCCTTCCAGGTATTTCTGAAATCATCCTGCTCATCATTTCTTTTTTTTTTTTAATTGTATTTTATTTTTCCAAATACATGCAAAGATAATTTTCAACATTTACTTTTGCAAAATCTTTTGTTCCAAATTTTTTTCCCCTCTCTCCTCTCCTCCTTCCTAAGACAGCAAGCAATCTGATAGATACATATGCATTTCTTCCAACTACATTTCCATATTCATCATGCGCAAGAAAAATCAGATCAAAAGTAAAAACAAAAACAAAACAACCAAGAGAAAGGGGAAAAAAACAAGCAAACAACAACAAAAGGTAAAAATACTATGCTTTAATCCACATTCAGTCTCTGAATGCAGATGGCACTTTCCATCAAAAGTCTATTGGAATTTTCTTGAATCACCTCATTGTTTGATCATCACATGATCTTGTTGCTGTGTATAATGAATGATCTCTTGGTTCTGCTTACTTCACTTAGCATCATCAGTTCATGTAAGTCTTTCCAGGATTTTTGGAAATCAGCTTTCTTATAATTTCTTATAGAATAGTATATTCCATTACCTTCATATACCATAACTTATTCAGCCATTCCCCAACTGATGGATATCCATTTAATTTCCAGTTCCTTGCTCCTACAAACATTTTTGCACAAGTGGATCCTTTTCTCTCTTTCATGATCTCTCTTTGAGAGCAGACCCAATAAAGATAGTGCTGGATCCAAGTATGCACAGTTTTATCTGCTCATCATTTCTTATAGTACAGTAGCATTACATTGCATTCATATATTACAACTTGTTCAGCTATTCCCAATAGAGGGGAATCCTTTCACTTTCTAATTCATAGCCACCATCACCACACACAGAAAAAAAAAGTGATATAAATATTTTTCTACAAATAGGTTCTTTATCCTCTTTGATTCTCTCTCTGCCCCCATTCTTTTAAAAAATCTTTTTGGCATATAGACCTAGTGGTGGTGTTGCCAGATCCAAGGGTATGCAGTTTGATAGCCCTTTGGGTATTATTCCAAATTGTTCTCCATATTGGTTGGATAAGTTCACAATTCCACTAATAGTATATTAATGTCCCAGTTTTCTCATTCCCCATTACCATTTGTCATTTTTTTTCTAGCTCTATAAAATAATTTTTGGTAATTTCATGGTTATGGCACTAAAGGAGTAGATTAATTTAGCTAGAATTTTCATTTTTATTATATTGGCTTAGCCTACCCATGAACAGTTAATATTTTTCTAATCTATTAGATCTGCCTTGTCCCAAACTATGGTTCTTCATGTTAGGAAAAAGGGTATTCTTATCTTCTCTGGCCCAGGTTCCACATTCCCACCCAACCTACCTCTCAGGGACCACATTCATACTGAATCCCCTTTACCACTACCAACATTTTCTATTCTGCTCTGTATTGAAGTTGCTAATCATTGATCCTGATATTAGGCCTAATGGTGATGGTTGCTGGCCAATTGCCAAATAATGAAGATAAGGATATCTACTAGTTGCTTTCCCAAGAGGATATTGCATTCTGCAAGGGCAGTCTCAGAGTGACTTACTCAGAGATGAGGGATGTTGGCTTACATGTATGTCCCTGAATGCAACAATTCCAGGCAGCAGATTAGCATTTGGAATAAATCTAACATCAAATACTTCAGCTCTATGAGAATAAGAAGTATGTATTGATGATGGCTGATCCAGATGCCCTCAGCAGGGATTATCCAAAAAATCACTACTAGATACATTGACTGATAATTAAATCAATGGCACTTGCCACTCAGGATTGAGAGTGTGTCTGTGAACTGACAAGCTACCAGTCTTCTTTCTGTCCCACAACCACAGACCAACTTTCGTTGGTATTAGTTCATTTTATTTGAGCAGCTGGATAAAGGAAAACCTATCCTGAGCTTCAAGGAAAGGAATATGGGAGTTTTCTTGGTCCATCAGTGACTTCATAAAACATTTCTTCCCAGAACTATAATAATTTTTAGCCAAACCTATAAACATGCAGAGAAAGTGGAAGAATGACCAGAGAGAGAACCAGGATTGGGCTCTTCTTTTCCGAGCTCTATGCCACAGGTACCAGCTCTTTGCTAAATCACTTTTCCCCCTGCAAGGTCGTTTCAACCTTGGGAAAAAATTCAGGTTGTTGCCCCTAGTTTTGGAACAGAACCCCTTTTGCACTACAACAATAACAAAAATAAAATAAAAACATCCTTAAAAACAAAAAAGTCCTCTAAATGCTTACATCAATAAAATAGAGAAAGGAGCAGATCAATAAATCTGACATGCAACTAAAATAGAAAAAAAAATTAAAAATCCTTATTTAAATATCAAGTTGAAAAACCTGAAAAATAAAATTGAAAGAAAACTATTGAACTAATAATAAATAAAACTAGAAGTTGGTTTTATGGGGGGAAAAATCCAATAAAATACATAGGCCAATTGTTAAAAATTATTAGAAACTATTTTTCCCAAATATATGATTATCAGTCTGATAAAAATTTAAGTAAAATGGATGTGAATATTACGAAAATAAAAATTTCCCAGATTAAACATAAGAGAAAATAGGAATAACCACATCTTAGGTAAAAGAGCCATCAATGAACTCCCCCCAAAAAAAATCCCTACGGCCTGATGAATTCTCAGGTGAGTTCCCCCAAACATTTAAAGAGCAATTCCAATACTATATAAACTATTTGGAATAATAAAAGAAATCCTACCAAATTCCTTATATGAAACAAATATAGTGTTGATACCTAAATCAAGAGGAGCCAATATGGAGATCAATTTCCTAATGACTATTGATAGAAAGAAAATTAAATAAAATACTAGTAAGGAGAATACAATAATATGCCACAAGGATGATCTACTTTGAACAGTGAGATTTATACCAGGATTACAGGACTGGTTCAGTATTATGAAAGCTATCAGCATAATTGACCATATCAATAATAAAGCCAACAGATATAAGATTATTTCAATAGATGAAGAAAAAGCTTTTGACAAAATACAATAGCCATTCCTATTAAAAACACTGGAAAACATAGGAATAAATAAAGCTTTCTGTAAAATTATAAGTAATATCTTTTTTTATTATTATTAAAACTTTTTATTTGCAAAACATATGTATGGGTAATTCTTCAACATTAACCCTTATAAAGCTTTCTGTTACAAATTTTCCCCCCCTACTCTCTACCCCTCCTCTAGATGGCAGGATATCCACTACATGTTAATTATGTTAAAATTAAGTAATATCTTTTTAAAACCATCAGCAAGTATTATCTGAAATGAATATAAGCTAGAATCTTCCCAGTAAGATTGGGGGTGGATACCCATTATCACCACTATCATATAATACTATACTAGAAATGTTAGCTATAACAATAAGAAAAAGAAATTGAAGAAAATAGGCAGTGAGTACACAAAACTGTCAGTTTTTGTAGGTGATGTGATACGGTGTACTTAGAAAAGCCTAGAGAATCAACTAAAAAACTAGTTGAAATTAACAACTTTGACAAAAGTTGCAGGATATAAAATAAATCCTCATAAATCATCAGCATTTGTATATAACCCCAACAAAGTCCAACATCAAGAAATAGAAACTCCCATTTAAAATAATTATAGACAATATAAACTACTTGGAAGTCTGCCTGCCAAGACAGACCCTGGAATCATATGGACACAATTTAAAAAGTCTTCTTGAGCAGACTCTTAGAATATTGCACTTGGCAAGTTTTTTGGTTATATACTAAAACAAAAATTTAAAAGACACTTTTATAACATTAATACTTTAAATGTTTTGTACATTATAATTAGAACTTTTTAAATAGTTTTACATAACTTTAATGTTTTAAGTTTATAAATTCTGTTCAGTAACTTGTTAGTCATTTAGTGGATTATGTAATATCTTATTATTTTGCCTTTGTCTTGTCATCCATTTGGTAATTTTTATTACTTATTAAAGTAGACAGAAAAGAAAAGAGAAGAAGAAAATAATAGTCAGTTATGCTATTTGTTAGCTACTCTCATAGTTTAAATGAGAAGAAGGATTTTGGAATTTTAACGATTTCTGCTAAATGGATTACCTCATTGCTTGATATTTAATTATATTTGAGGAGTTACAGGCACAGAGACAAGTCTATAGACATTTTTTCTTGAAAAAACACTGAAATACAATTTTATGTACATTCATGACAAATCTGGAAATTTGTTTTGCTTAGTTACTCATTTTTGTTACAATAATTTTCTTTTTCTTTTCTTTTTTTTTTTTAGGTAATGAGGGGATGATGTAAAGGGTGAGGGGTTGTTAATTTAAAAAAAAAAAAAAAAAAACATTTAAAACATTGAAATATTGCCAGAATTAAAAATAAACAAGACATAATAGCAAAGAAATAAAATAAGAATTTACTTGAAAATTTCATAAATAAATAGAATAATAAGAGGCAATATTGTATAGTAGATAGGATATAATACTTAGAGTCTGGAGGATCTGAGCTTGAATGTTGCCTCAGATACTAGTTAGCTATGTGAACCTGGTCTGTGCAACTCATCTGCAAAATGGTCCTGACAATTGATGAAATATCCCTGCTGGGCTTAATATGGTCAGCGTGACAAAAAGCTCCTATATATAGCAGAATATTAATAGCATTTTTTTTATGTTAGCAAAAAATTGGCAAGAGAGTAGATGGCCATCAACTAGAGAATGAGTTGGGCTTTGACATCTGAATAGAGGATGGACTGGAGTGCAGAGAGATTTGAGGCAAGGAAAATGGCCAATAGGCATGGTGCTATATAAGGAATTAAGTTGAAGGAATTGGGAATGTTTAGCTTGGAAATGAGAAGATAGAGTATGGGCAATAATAATTGTTTCCAGTTTTTTGAAGGAGGGTCATGTAAAAGAAAGAAGGAAACAAGCATTTATTAAGCACTACTATGTGCCAGACACACTATATTATAAAAATTATCTCATTCGATCCTCACAGGAACCCAGGGAGGTAAGTGCTGTTATCTCAATTTTACAAATGAGGAAACTGAGACACAGGTTAAGTGACTTGCACAGAGTCATACAGCTAGCTAAGTGTCAGGTCAGAATTGAACTCGGGTCTTCTTAACCACAGACTCAATGCTCTTTACCACCCAACTGCCTTAACTTGTTTTGCTTGATCCTGGGTCATGGAATTGAGAACATTGGTTATAAATTGTAAAGAGGCAAAATTAGATTTGCTATAAAGAAAAACTTAGTCAGAATTGGTGCCTTAGGAGATAGTGGTTTCCCTCTCCTAGGAAGGCTTAAGGGAGAAGTTGAATGACTACATATATAGATTATGTTGTAGCAGTTCAAGCATAATTTGGATTAAATGATCTTTGAAGTCTTTCAGTACAAATGCTGTGAGGCAGAAAAAGTATAAGGCATGTTTAAGGAGCAGTGAGTAGACTGATTTAGCAAGAGCAAAATTGAATACTTAGAAGTATGAGTTCTTTCATTCTCTTAAATCGACAGTGTTTATTACCCTGTTTGTTTCATGTTTATTTGATAACTTCATTTTTACTATATTTTACTTGTAAAACATACAGTGCTTTTCTATCATAACATTTACTATATTATAAGACGAAAGAATCTTAGAGCTTTTGCTGGGGTAGAAATCAAAAGCCACTACTTTGGATAATAATTATTTAGTTCTAATTGTGTTTTCCTTAAATGAAGCCTCTAAGTAAATTATATCTTCCCTATTGAGGCTCAGATTCTTGACTAATATTTTAATCTTTGGCAGTACTTCTTAGTACTTGTTCTCTGTCACTTTTGCCCATGTGAATCCCAGAAGTGAATCCCAAAGTGATAAACTTTAAGAAGTTGTCTGTTATGGCTTTATTTATCTGAGTCCAAGACAAACTTATTCATTGTTGTCAGGTTGAAAAATACTTTTAAACAGGATTATCACCAACTATTGCTATTCTACAAGGTGGATTCTGACCAATCGCTAAACATTTTTATAACATTTTACAGCTTGCAGCTTCTTTTATATATGTACAACAAACCTGTGAGATGGTATGATTTTTATGACCAGTTCTTAGATTTGAAAGTGGAGACTTAAGTAAGCCAGTAAATATTTGTTATATTGGGCACAGACTCTCTGGTAGGTGCTGGATGACAGTTAAGAGATGAAGAGATTTTGCATAGAGCACAGACCCTGTAGTTGGGAGGACCTGAGTTCAAATGTGACCTCAGACACTTACTAGTTGTGAGATCCAGGGCAAGTCACTTAACCCTGATTCTCTACCTCCCTCCACAGCTCCCAAATAAAAAAGTTAAAGTTAATCAGTGTCAAATGCTGCATAGATATCAGGAGAGTAAAGCATGGAGAAAAAGGCTAGACCATATCTGATCTATATCCTGGGCATCATATTTTAGAAAGGAATAGTGACAATCTAGGTTTTATCCATAGGAATCTAACCAATATATCCAAAGGAGTCTAACCAGAATAATAAAAGGGGCCTTTGATATGAAACTACACCAAGATTAGTTGAAGGAATTGAGGTTATTTAACCTGGGGGGAGGTAAAGAAAAATATGAGAAGGGAGAAGTGACTAGATGTCTGTATGGATTTGAGAGGTGGACAGATTTTAGATAGTCAAGAAAAACTTTCTAACGATTAAAGCTGTCCAGTTATGGTTAAGTTTCTCCTCCTTGGAGGTTTTCCAGCAGATCTGGAATAACCATTTGTCTGGTATGCCATTTTAGGAATTAAGTATGGGTGAGGTACCATACTACATCTTTTAAATTCTGTGATTCCAATTCTATCTGGTGGTTATAGTAGGGATCTCTATGTCAAGGTAGTCCTGGTTGCCTGACTGGTTATAAAAGAATGAGGCATTACCTAATTCTAAGCAGAGGCCGCTCAGCTTCAGTGCTTACTCCAGTGTTGAATATTTTTGAGTTTGGGGAAAGAGGACTTGGGGAGAGACTTAACATTAATGGGTCCTGATGCCAAAAGAATGGAATTTCCTTTTTAAAAATCCAGTGAGAGTACAGTTAAAGATGTGTCCAGCTTGAACATTATGAGCCTTTAGGTGATAAGTATTTGGATATGTCTCTTGTATTTCTCTGTGAATACAGCTTTCTTCTAAGTGACCATGGGGTCATTTCTTCTGTAAACTTTAGCATAAAAATCATAAAGCACTAGTTTTTTGTTTTAAACTCCCTCTCTCCCCCCTCTCTTTTCTTCACTTTCTTCCTTCCCTCTCTTCCCCCATCCCTTTCTTCTATAAGAATAACTACTTAACACAGTGCCTGGCACATAGTAGATGTTTGATATACTTGTTAAATGAATGCATAAATATTATTTCAGATTTCTGCTGAGTACAGTTACTTGTATAACTAGATGTTTTTAGAGTGACTGTATGAAATGACCAGTTAAGGGTCTTTAAATTTGACATGCCCCCTACAAGGAAAAGTCAGGTGAGGTGACTGTGGTGACCAAGAAAGAAAACCTTTACTGATCCACCTGTGTGGGTCATTTTGTGCAAATCTTATAATTAGCAATAGAAACTTTCATCTTACTCAATTACTTCTTACTCCTTATATAAGGAATTGTTGTATGCTATTTGCAGATGTCACTATCAACCTTTCCCTTTGAGAAGAAGCTTACCTTATTGAATTTATTTACAAAGAATCATTTAAAGCAGTGCTAAATTTTGTCTTATTGGTTGTAATTACAAATTTGTTTTGCTGGTATGGTTTGACTGCCTATTGTCAGATTTCATTTGTAATTGAATATTATGATGCCAAAGCTCATAGTTGAAATTTCCTATCAACACAATAAACTGGAGATTCTGGTGTTTCTGGATCAATAGGATAATGTTTAAAAGTCTTTATCAGAGTGAACGCTGTGTTTTAGGAAAATGTGTAACTCTTCAATGAACCTCTATTCATATTTTATTTATACCATGTGTTTACAATTCATGTTTTTAGAAAGTTGAAGAAAAGACACTACTTAAAATTAAAGTCTGATAAATTTTCCCTTTGCCTTTTACCTTCTCTTTTTTTTTTTTTTTCTGCTGCCTCTTCTGAAGTCTCCTTCCAAATGGTTTTGGAAACTGGTTCCTGTAAGTTTGCCCAACTGCTTCACTTTGAACTTCATTTTAGCTTCATTTTAGAATGGCTTTGTTCCATGTCATGCTGTTGTGATTCATTTCATGTAATTCTGTCAAATAATAGCTAAAGAAATACTTTAAAATTATCTAGTTATTTTAATGTGAGATGGGGGCGAATTAAAATGTAAAAGGTTGATTTTAGATATAGGTTTAAAATAATGTGAAGAATAAATATCCCTTAGTTAATCTGAAATAATTTCAGCCCATCATGGTGTAGATAATAAAAAAGGATTTTGGATATAGTCTCCTTTATTTGTAACAAGCTCAGTAATAGTGGTGAAAACAGTTTACAATGAAAAATATTTAGATATGTTCTAATTTGCCAGATTTATAGTAGCTGTAGTTGGACAGAATATATAAAATGCTGGTCTGAGATTATAGCAATCACCTTTTTCTTAAAATAGCTTTATTTGTATTTTATTTTTATAAATTATTTATTGACCAAATGGAGAGAGAGGAAGAAGAATTTTTCATTGAGTGTTTTTATCCTCTACTATTATGCTCGGCATATATACAATTTTTGTTTTGTTTTTGTTTTTGTTTTGTGAGGCAGTTGGGGTTAAGCAATTTGCCCAGGATTGCACACCTAGTAAATATTGAGTGTTGTCTGAGGTCACATTTGAACTCAGGTACTCCTAAATTTAGAGCTGTTGCTCCATCCACTATGCCATCTAGCTGTCCTCATATATAAGTTGATGCTTTGAAATTAAATAAATACAAATATCCTATACAAGATATCTCAGCAGTGTTAATGCAGTTTTGAGCTTTAATGACTTATTAAATTTAAATGCTACAAACTTATAAAAACAATACTTGAAAAGTTAATTATTTAAAATTTTAATATTTCTCATCAAAATTCAGTATAACTTCTGTCATCTTATACATTGCTGTAGTTGATTTTTGAACTTTCAGCTGTTGCTCATTGACTGAAAGAATTGCATCAGTCATCCTAGCACTAAAGTCAACTAAAGAATAAAGTTTTGATACAAAAAAGACAGTTTGATATGACCCTGCAAGAAAAAAAAATCTCATTAACAGGTGACTATGGTTATTGATAAGAAGAGAATCTGCTCTACTGATCCATCTGTCTGGGTCTTAGAAAGTATTATCTAAAAAGTGTGGCACATGCAATTCATAATGACCAGGTGGCCCATCTTCTTAAAATTAGCATTTATAACTTAATATTAAAATTTGCAAAACTAAAGCTTTTGGATAATTTAAATGTATTTAAATAATTAAACTTTTATAAATGCTATTTTATGTTTGTAGCATTTATATTTCTGAAGTTTTAAAACCTGTAACTACACCAAGAATTCTGCAATTCCCCACATAACTCCTGTCTTAGTATAAGAATTGTTTTGTTCAGTTTTGTTAGAATTAGAACTGGTTTTTTATGTATTTTAGGAAAAGAACTGTGGAGCCCCTTTACATGAAATTAGATTAAAAATACATTGACTCGTGGGGTAGCTAGATGGCTCAGTGGATAGAGCATCAGTCCCAGAATCAGAAGGACCTGAGTTCAAATTCGCCTTTGGATACTTAACACTAGCAGTGTGACCTGGAGCAATCCTAATTGCCTTGCAAAAAAAGTAAAAAGAAATATATTGACTCTTTAAATGTGAGGTAACTAGATTGCATAAAATCTGACTTATGAATTACATATGAAGCTGTAGTTAACTTAGGAGTTAGAATTATTTTGCTCTTGTTAAATAACTAATACTTATTCTGGGATAGAATCTACAAGAAAATGGATAAACATATGGCACCCAGTATATTGAATCTTTAATAGTATACTCCATACAGTTATTGCACCCCAAAGTAGAAAATTGCTTATATTGTCAGCTACATAGAGCTGCCACTTGATAGGAAATAATACAGTGGCTAGAGATTAGCAAAATGTTCTTTACCCTAGTGAACAATTTGCTCTTCTTATAATTCTCAGAGACAGTCTTTTACCTTTTAAAACACATCAAAACATTTCCTCCAATATTAGGTAGATCCTAATGCAGAATTTCTTGTGAGTAAAACTGTTTTCACTTTTGTCTTTATCTCTGGGACTTAGGTCAGTCTTTGGTACATAGTACATAGTAAAGACTGAATAAATGATTTTTGAATGATTGGTATGGATCTAGATCAAAGTAACTTTGGCTCTGCTTAGAACAACTCTGGGCAATTTTGGCTTTGGATCTCTGTCTCCCTAGATTTCCTGAGGGCACACCTGAATTAGGTCAAAACTTACAAGGGAATCCTCTGAACTTCATTATGGCAAACTTAGAACTGGATCTTATTCTGTTTTATAAACTGAACCTGTCAGGCCAGATTCTATTTCTGATTCTATTCTATTCTATTTCTGAGTATCTATTCTATGTATGAGTGCTCCATTAAGTTGTTTTTCCTTGGTCTCATTTGAAAAGTGATGAATTGGTTTTATTAAATGGTTCCTTGGCAGAAATGAGACCTTTTTCATGGTCAGGCAAAACTTCTATGTCTATATTTTTCTCATACAGTGTAGTTTAGGACTAGAATAACTCAAGGTTCAGAAAGTGCTATTGTTGGGTTATAAAAATAGGAAGAACAGAATCTTCTAAGGAAAAAGTAGCAGAAACGGGTAGCAGTTAAAACACAAAATCTATAAGCAAATTATTCTATGAATGTAGGTATTCTAAGACTAATGGATATCTTATATACTTGAAAGCCCTACATGGGGCCTTCATATCCCTGAAGAGAAAAATGTTATGATGTAAGTTTCATTCTTACTATATGTTTACTAGCCAGAGAAAATTTGTACATGCTTCCTTATTTATAATCTCATGAATAGTGGAATGCAGTTTCCTATTGTAGTAATGTTACAAATGATTAGGTTTTAATAAAGGTCTTTTAAGCCTATAATGTAATTGAAAATAATATTGCTTAGTATTCTATTAATTAATAGTGTTTGTATTAATAGTACTTTTGGTTATCTCTTGCATTCAATTTCATTTTCCATGGGTATTAGGAAAACAATTTGAAAAAATGAGAAGACTGCATAATATATATATATATATAAATTTTTTGTATATTTTCAAAATATCTCCTCTAAATATTAGAAAAATGCCAGACCATGTTCCCAATCAGTAAAATTTTATTTTCCCCAATCTTATTTTCATTCCCAGTTATTTTCATTATCTCGCTAATTATAAAGTTAAACTCTGAATTATCAACTTAGGTAGAATTAGAAATTTTGGTTCCAATAAAAGAAACTTAATTTAATATAAATGTAGGCATTTTGGGCTTTTGAAGCTGTTTGGTATTGCAGTGGTGCTAGAGACAAATAAAAGCAAAAATGTATATAAATATTTTCATCTGTAAAAAATGAGACTTCAACTATTTCTAAATGTCTTGTTGCCAAATGTCTATGACTATTCAAACATATCAGTTATACCTTGACTTAAAAGACAGAATTATTTGTTTTTAGAAACTAATCTCACTAATTTAAAAATGTTTTTAAAAGTACCTGCTCCTTTTATAAACTTGAACCTGATCATGCCCCATGCCATGAAGTCTTTAGAGAAAATTACTTTTTTTTTTTGTCAAGTAGTTATGGGAATAAGAAAATATTTGTGATTATCTCTATAAAGACATCTACAAGATCTTTCTATTTTACAATTGAGTTTTTAAAATTGTCTTTTATCTCAGTTACTTCTGGGACAAAATTCTGTTTTGGTTGGAGGCACTGTGGCATAGTGTGAATTGCAGGGGGGCCTAGTTTTGAATCCTAGCTTTGTAATTTACTATTTGTGAAATCTTGGGTAAATCACTGAACTCTTCTGGGACTCATTTTTCTTTATTTTTAAAATGAAAGCACTGAACTAGATACCCTTTAATCCAATGTTTCTTCCTTAATCTGTGATCTTGTGGCTTTTTTTTTTTCCCCAGGAATTTTTCCTGAGTTGGAAAAAATTAATTTGGGAATAGTAATGCTATCTTTGTTTTTCTTCTAAGAAAATCTTATTTATTTTTAGTGCCATTCTTGAACTAACAACTTTGTTACAAAGTGAAAGAAAATTATTATCTCCAATTGGGTAGAATTGATAAACTATATACATATTGTTATCCAGAACTTGTTTGTGGATGTTCCTTCTTTATTAAGGTGTAAACATTTCTCTAGTCATTGAAAATTATTAAAATTATAAAGTATGTCCCAAAAGTCTTGTTCCTGTTCAGTTGTTTGAATTGTGTCTGATTCTTTTTGACCCCATTTGGCATTTTCTTGGCAAACATATTGGAATGGTTGTCCATTTCCTTCTCCAGCTCATTTTATAGATGAGGAAACCAAGGCAAACAAGATTTAAGTGATTTGCCCAGGGTCACACAGCTAGTAAGAGTCTGATATTAGATTCGAACTCAGGTTTTCTGCATTTCTGTGGGTGTTCCAGCCACTATGCCACCTCACTGCCCTTGGTGGACTGCCCAGTTTTAGTATTAATAGTATTCTATTAACATTTAAAGGTGCTCTAAGACTTTTGGAACACACTGTATGTGAGCTTTTTAAAGATCTAAACTTAATGGTATGTTACATAAGTTTCAAGATCCTATACCGATATTTAAATAATTATCCTATGTGCTATATACTTAATTACAAATATAAAATCATCTGAAGATGATTTTATGACAAAATGATTGTTAGCTTTAATTATTCTAGATATATATTTTGCTTTTAGAATATTTGTCACCCAATAGTATTGTATTCAGTTTTTTCCATGTCACTAACCATGTCTTGTTTTCATTTTTTCCTTTTATGTGATAGGCTCGATATAGGAAAGAGCCAACACTGCTTAAGCAGCTTCCTTGTATTCCATTAGTAGAAAATCTCTTGAAGGATGGTACAGATGGTTGTGCTTTAGCTGCCTTGATCCATTTCTACTGTCCTGATATTGTCAGACTAGAGGGTAAGTTTCTGTACTAAATAGATAATTCAGTATAGCAATTCTGACAGGTATTAATGTACTATATAAGTAATGAAGTTTTTTATAAACACTTATATTGAATCTGCCTCTAAGACAATTGAAATACAACATATTTACGTATATTTTTGTTTTCTTTAGTACCATTTCTCATGGGACTATAATGTAGTATAAATGTGAGTTCCATTGTTACTAATGAAGAAAAGAGTTTGGATTTTTGTGGTAGCCTCTTAAGTGATCTCCCTAACTCAATTTCTTTCTCCTTAATTCATCCCCCTGCAGCTGCTAAAGTGATTTCCCTAAAACATGCATCTGTCCACAGTACTCATTTTCTCAGTAATCTCCAGTGGCTCCCTGTTACCTCACATAAAAATTCCTCTGTTTATCATTTAAAGTCCTTGACGATTTAGATCCAGTCTACCTTTCTACACTTATAATACATTGTTTTTCTTCATTTACTTTAAAGCCAGCTTGCATTCTGTCAGTGACAGACACTCCACCTTCCATATGCTTGCCTTTGCATAGGCCATTCCCCATGACAGGAATGTACTCCCTTGCCACCTCCTCATTCTGGAAATCCTAATTTCCTTCATTGCCTAGCTGCAATGCTAATCCCCTCTGTTGGGCTTTTCCTGATTCCAACTTTCCCTCATGCCTATTATCTTTTTCTCAAAATACCTTTTATATACACATATTCATATTGTCATTCCTGATATAATGTTCTTTGAAGGTAGCAATTGTTTAACATTATTCTTTATATCCCCAAAGTCCAGTATTTCAATATTATTATTGGGGGGGGGGGGGGGGGCAAAGGCAGTTGAGGTTAAGTGACTTGCCCAGGGTCACATAGCCAAGGAAGTGTTCAGTATCTGAGGCCAGATTTGAGCTCAGGTCCTCATGACTTCAGGGCTGGTGCTCTGTCTACTACACCAACTAGCTACCTCATATTTCACTCTTAATGATGCTTGTTTGTGGGTCAGACAGTTGATTTTCATGTTTTTTGTCTTGCAAGTACTCATAAGGCACTATCATACAAGATAAGTGTCCTAGAAGATATATCTTATTGTCTTTTTTTTTTTTTTTGTCTCCAAAAATGTGTGGATTCAGCCTTCCTTTTAGCTTCAACTTCCTTTAGTTTTCCAGCTCTGCTTGTAATTAGAATATAAAGATTAGTATAAATCAATTATTCTGATATTCTGGTTCTTATATTAATACATCTATTCACTCACTAGACAATGACCTCCCATTGAAAACACAAGCAGCTAAGTTGATATGTATAGATAGTCTATAAGATGTATAATTTGTACCTTCTTATTCCTTTTCCATCACTCTGTTGCTAAGTGGGAAGGGGCCACCATCTGAAGGCTATTTTGATTTTTGTTTTGTTTTGTTTTGCTTTACATGTGGTTGGTTATAAATAAAGAGTTCATCACTGAGTAACTAACCTACTTGTAATAGGCTATCTTTATTAAACCAGGCTAGCCCCTGGAAACCACATATAATAATCCTTTGTTTCAAGGTCTTTCCATCATTGTAGAGACTGCCAGATCTTGAGCTTTACTATCATGCTCTTTGAGATCTTAGGATCATTTCATACCTTGATAAGACTTTTCATGTAAGACTTTGTCAAAGGATTATTAGTTATCATTTTAAAACATTTTTATCATCAGTTCAGCACTAAAATTTTTTTTTCTTTTTTCTTTTTCAAGATATTTGTTTGAAAGAGACTATGTCCTTGGCTGACAGCCTATATAATCTACAACTGATTCAAGAATTTTGCCAAGAGTATTTGAACCAGTGCTGCCATTTTACCCTTGAAGATATGCTTTATGCTGCATCATCTATAAAGGTAAATCAAACTATTTATATTTATTGATATGATTTTATAAGCTTCATAATGGTTAAAATTCATTGGATAGAATGGAATCTAGTTGCATAAATGGCGATGGTTTCCAAAGTTTTCTGAAGGTCATTGGCAGTACTATTAGAATGTTTATGTGTAGGATTTTGTCTTAATTTTTTTAGTTACTGTTTTTTTGCTAGCCTTACATACAATCTTTTACATGTTTAGATGATTTATAGGGAGAAATTGGGATAAAATTAAGGCTGCAGTAAAAAGCATTATTTTCCATGTGAGGAGAAAACCAGTATTTGTGGGAAATTATATTACAAAACTATTTAATGTAAAAATGTCTTAGTATTTTTTTAATATTTTAAAGTGTGTCATCTTCCAAATTAAAAAAAAAAAAAACCTCTAGGATTCAAAATGTTAATGTTATTTTTAAAGTTTTGTTCTAAGTTTTGGGTTCCAAATTTTATTCTTCCTTCCTTTCTCTTTCCCCATCCCTGAGACAGTAAGCAATCAGATATAGGTTATACATGTGCAGTTATATAAAACATTTTTACATTAGTCATTTTGTACAAGACTCAAATAAAAGAAAGAAAGCGAAAAATAGTATACTGAAGTCTATTCAATCAGTATCAAGCTCTTTATCTGGAAGCAGAAAATATGCTTCATCAATAATCCTTTGAGATTATGTTGAATCATTGTATTGCTGAGAATAGCTAAGTCATTCCCAGTTCATCAAACAATATTGCTGTTATTGTGTATAGTGTTCTCCTGGTTGTGTTCACTTCACTGTATATCATTCATGTGAATCCAGGTTTTTCTGAATCATCCTGCTTGTCATTTCTTACAGTGTAATAATATTCTATTATAATTGTAATTATTCTATTACAATTATATACCACAACTTCTTAGTTGTTCCCCATTTGATGAGTATCCCTTCAATTTCCAGTTCGTAGCCCTTACAAAAAGAGCTGCTATGATCAAAGATTTTGCATAGTTTAATAATCCTTTGGCCATTGTTCCAAGTAGTTCTCCAGAATGATTGGATCAGTTCAGAACTCCACCAACAGTGCATTAATGTTGCAGTTTTCCCACATCCCCTCCAACATCCAACATTTTCCTTTTTTGTCTTATTAGTCAATCTCTTAGATGTGAGATGGTCCCTCATGTCTTTTTATTTATTTGCATTTCTCTCATCAATAGTGATGTAGAGCATTTTTTCGTATGACTGTAGATAGCTTTGATTTCTTTGTCAGAAAACTGTCTTTTGTTCATATTCTTTGACCATTTATCAGTTGGGGAATAACTTGTATTTTTATAAATTTGACTCAGTTCTCTACGTAGTGGAGAAATGAGGCCTTTATCAGATATACTTGTTGCAAAATTTGCCCCTTGTTTTCTACTCTCCTTATAATTTTGGTTTCATTGATTTTGTATGTGCAAAAACTTTTAAATTTTATATAATAAAAATTACCTATTTTATATTTTGTAATGCTCTCTATAATTTCTTTGGTCCTAAATTATTCTCTTCATAAATTTGATAGATACTATTCCATGCTTTCTTAATTTGCTTATTGTATCACCTTTTATGTGTAAACCATGTATCCATTTTGACCTTATTTTGGTATATGATATGAGAATGTTGATCTATATCTGCTTCTCATCATATTGTTTTCTACTTTTCACAGCAGTTTTTGTCAAATAATGAGTTTTATTCCTAAAACTTGGATCTTTGGGTTTGTTGCATTTTAGATTACTATGATTATGTATTATAATATAATTTGTATTTAATATATTCCACAGATCCATCACTCTGTTTCTTAGCCAGTACTAGATTGCTTTGATAAGTACTGCTTTAAGACACATATTTCTTTGATTCCCTTGATATCTTTGAACTTTTTGTTGTTCCAGATGACATTTATTATTTTTTTCTAATTCTGTAAAATAATTTAATAGTTTTGACACAGAATAAATAGATTAAATTAGTTAGAATTGCCTTTTTTATTACATTGGCTCATCCTAACCATGAGCAGTGAATATTGCTCCATTTGTTTAGATTTGACTTCATTTGTATGAAAAGTGTTCTATAGTTGTGTTCATATAGTTCTTGGATTTCTCATGGCAGGTGGAATCCTAAGTATTTTATGTTGGAATTTCTCTTTCTATCTTGTGTTTCTGAACTTTGTTGGTAATATATAGAAATGCTGATGATTTATGTGGGTTTATTTTGTATCCTGTAACTTTGCTGAAACTGTTAGTAATTTCAAATAGTTTCTTTAATTGATTCTTTAGGATTTTCTAAGTAGGATATCATACCATCTGCAGAGAGTCATAGTTTTGTTTTCTCGTTGCTTATTCTAGTTCCTTTAATTTTTTCTTCTTATTATTGCTAATATTTCTATTACCATATTAAATATTGTGTATTAAAATTAATGAAAATATATATTTTGATAAATAGTATTTTATTTTTTTCCAGTTACATGTAAAGAGTTTTCAACCTTCATTTTATGAGCGTTTTAATTCCAAATTTTTCCCTCTTCTTTCCTTCCTTCCCTTATTCCCCAAGACAGCAAGCAGTCTGATATAGGTTATACTTGTATAATCATGGAAACATATTTCCACACTAATTATACTATGAAAGAAGAAACAGAATAAAAGGGAAAATCATACATACACACATGCAAAAGGGAAAATGATATGCTTTGATCTGCATGCAGATTGCATAGTTTTTTCTCTAGATATATAGATAGCATTTTCTGTCATGAGTCTTGGAATTGTCTTGGATCATTGTATTGCTGAGAAGAGGTAAACCAATAATAGTTGATCATCACACAGTGTTATTATTACTGTGTAGCATGTTCTCATGGTTCTGCTCATTTCACTCAATATCCGTTCCTGTAAGTCTTCACAAATTTTTCTGCAGTCCACCTGCTCATCATTTCTTATAGCATAATAATAAGTATTGTGTTACATTCATAAACTACAGCTTGTTCAGCCATTCTCCAATTGGTGGGTGTTCCCTCAATTTCCAATTCTTTGCCACCACAGAAAGAGCTGTTATAGTTTTATACGCGTAAGTCCTTTTTCTTGAAGAAAAAAAAAAGTATACTCTTTAACTGAATTGTATCCACAGTTTTGTCTTTGAAGGCAATTGAAATGTAAATGTAATATTCAAACTTGTTCATATCTTTTTAATGACATTTGATTTTTCATTAGTTTATTTGAATTTTGAGTTTGATGAGATTTTATCAGAAAGTGAACTGAGCATTATTTGGCATATAGGTGTTTATACTTAGCCATGTAAACATAGAATGCATTTGTATCTGGGTAAAGCAAATTCCAACAAAGCCTTTTATCAGTTACTTTTGTCTGATCAAACATGTTTGTATATCATTTGCAGAAAAAAAAAAAACTTAAATGCAATGCAATCCAGGATAAGGAGGACATTGGCAGTTGGAAGGATCAGGAAAGTCTTTTTACAAGAGGTATTGTTTGATCAGAGAAAGGCCTTATAGAACTTAGGAATTCTGTGGAGGAAAGAGCATTTCATGTGAGGTGGATGATTGGTGCAGAGCTGGAATGGATTGCCGTATGGGTGGACCGGTTGAAGAGTCAAGTTTGCTAAATGATAGAGAGGCAGGACAGTTGGTAACATATAATAAGACAGGATACCTTGGAATCAGGTCAATCCCTCAGGACTTTAAAAACCAGTTTTCTTCCATCACAGATTATTTTATTTTTTATTAAAGCTATTTGCAAAATATATGTATGGGTAATTTTTCAACATTGACCCTTGCAAAGCTTTCCATTACGTATTTTTTTCCCCTAATCCCCACCCTTCCCCTAGATGGCAGGAAGTCTACTACATGTTAATTATGTTAAAATACTTGACAAATCCAATATGTGTATGCATATTTTTACAGTTAACAAAAGTCAGATCTACAAGAAAAAAAAAAAATCTGAGAAGGGAAACATAATGCAACCAAACATCAATAGAGAGCATGAGAATGTTATGTTGTGGTCCACATTTTATATTCGTCTCTCTGGGTGTATATGGCTTTCTTCACTGAACAATTGGAACTGGTTTGAAACATTTCATTGTTGAAGAGAGCCATGTCCATCAGAATTGATCATCATATAGTCTTGTTGTTGCCATGTATAATGATCTCCTGGTTCTGCTCATTTCACTCAGCATCAGTTCATGTAAGTCTCTCCAGGCCTCTCTGAAATCATCCTCCTGGTCGTTTCTTATAGAACAATAATATTCCATAACATTCATATACCATAATTTATTCAGCCATTCTCCAATTGATGGGCATCCATTCAGTCTCCAGTTTCTAGCCACCACAAAAAGGGCTGCCACAAACATTTTTGCACATGTGGGTCTCTTTTATTTTTTAATGAATGAATGGAAAAGCTTTTATTAATCATATGCCTAGCACTTAGGATAGTAATAGAAAAGTAATGCAGTCCTTACCCTACAAAAATTTATATTTTAATGGGAGACCTTATAGAGCAGTGTTGGCCAGACAAAGGTATTTTGTTTTGGAAAATTACTGGCATAATGAATGGAGTCATAGATGAGTAGACTGCAGATATCTTTTCTAGTAGTAATTTCATATTAACTAGTTCAGGAATTGAAAAGCTAGGGTAGAACTTCCAATTGTTCAGTGAAGAGGGCCATATACACCCAGAGAGAGGGATGTGAAATGTGGACCACACCATTACATTCTCATACTCTTTTTTTTTCATTATTATTAAAAGCTTTTTATTTACAAAACATGAGTGATTTTTCTCCATTGACCTTTGCAAAAAACTTTTTTTTTCCAAGCTTTTCCCCTTCTTCCCCCACCCCCACCCCAGATGACAGGTAATCTAATACATGCTAAATATGATAAATTATATGACAAATCCAATATATGTATACATATCTATACAGTTATCTTACTGCACAAGAAACATCAGATCTAGAAAGAGAAGGAAAAAAACAATCTAAGAAGGAAAACAAAATGCATGGAAATATTCACAGAAAGCGTTAAAATGCTGTGTTGTGGTTCACATTCAGTTCCCTCAGGCCTCTCTTTGGATGTGTATGACTATCTTCATCGCTGAACAATAGGAACTGGTTTGAATCACATCATTGTTGAAGAGAACCATGTCCATCAGAATTGATCATTGTATAGTCTTGTTGCTGTGTATAATGTTCTCCTGGTTCTGCTGATTTCACTCAGCATCAGTTCATGCAAGTCTCTCCAAGCCTCTCTAAAATCATTCTGCTGGTCATTTCTTACAGAACAATAATATTCCATAACATTCATATACCATAATTTATTCAGCCATTCTCCAATTGATGGGCATCCTTTCAATTTCCAGTTTCTTGCCACTACAAAAAGGGCTGCCACAAACATTCTTGCACATGTGGGTCCCTTTCCCTCCTTTAAAATCTCTTTGAGATATAGGCCCAGTAGAAACACTGCTGGGTCAAATGGTATGCACAGTTTGATAACTTTTTGAGCATAGTTCCAAATTGCTCTCCAGAATACATTCTCATATTCTTGATTGATGTTTGCTTACATTGTGTTTCCTTTATCTGATATGTCTTCTGTGTAAATACAATTTTTCTTGCACAACAATAAGTTTGGAAATCTGTATACATATGTTCGATTTGCCAAATATTTTAACATAATTAATACGTAGTGGATATCCTGCCATCTAGGGGAGGGGTGGGGAGTTGGGGGGAAAAATCTGTAACAGAAAGCTATGTAAGTGTTAATGTTGAAGAATTACCCATACATATGTTTTGCAAATAAAATAAAATTTAAAAGAAAAGCTAGGGTAGAGGGTAAAATAGGAAAGACCAGGCAATTGATAGAAAGATGATAGCTGGAGAGTAAAGTAAGGCATGGCAAGAGTGAGTCTTATTAAATAGTGGGCCTTGAGAAACAATCATGAGTCAGACCAGAGGATCCTAGCATGAGAATTCAGGAAATGAAAGAATCAAGTTCTTTAGGCAAGGTTTAGATATTCCAGATTGGAGGCAGCTGGTGAGAAACTATAGAGAGACAGTCCTGGTTGTAATCTTTGACCATCTTCCTCTGCTGTGCTTTGTAAATGGATTTATATGTTGACTGGCGTTTTTCTTGACTTCCATGTCTCTCTGCTTGGCAAAGAAATGAAATGTTAAAGTAGTTTATGGACTCTTTGGCCTTTGTGCTTTGGCAATTGCTTTATATATGTTAATTGTGTAGGAAATCATCAGAATTAGTTTTTTATCTTTTCTGAAGTATTTGATTTTGAAAAGTATTTGGTACAGCAAGCTGAGTTGCCAGACTGACAGCTGAACCAGATTAAGATATAATTGGGAAATGTTTAACAAATAAAAAAAAATACCATACACCATAGCCTGTGTTAAATTTATGGTTTTCTAAGTCAATATGGTATCTGCAGAATAGAAGTCTTTCTCGTATAATCAGGGGTAAAGCAAGGATGCTGTCATTTAAATATTGTACTAAAAATGATAACTACAGGATAAGAGTAGAAGAAATTAAAGGAATTAGAATAGGCAATGAGGAAACAAAACTACAGTTTTGCAAATGGTATTGTTAGAAATCTTAGCGAATCAACTAAAGAAATTTTGAATTTATTAACAACTTTAGCAAAGTTGCAAGATACAAAATAAACCCACATAAATCATCATCATTCCTATATATTACCAACAAAATCCAGAAGCACGAGATAGAAACAGAAAATCCATTAAAAATAACTATATATAATATAAAACACTTGGGTGTCTACCTACTAAGACAAATCCAGGAACACAATTTATATATGACACTTTTCACCCAGATTAAGTAATATCTGAACAACTAGAAAAATAGTAATTGTTCATGAGCTAATATAATAAAAAATGACTTCTCTCTAATTTAATCTCTGTAATTCATTGACACCTGTTCTGTTGACCACCTTCTCTTTCCCAGTGCTTTCTCTTCTCTGGATTTTTGTGACATTTCTCTCCTAATTCATGTATAGCCTGTCTGTTTTTTCTGTCTCAGATCATTTTTAACCCTATTTGCCTCAGTTTCCTCACCTGCAATATGACCTGAAGAAAGAAATGGCAGGCCACTCCAATATCTTTACGGGAAAACTCCAAATGGGGTCATGAAGAGTTCAAAACATGACTGAAATGACTGAACAACAACAAAATCTCTCCAGAGTTCCCCAGTCCCACATCAACTGGATGCTTCAAATTGAGTCTTAGACATCTCAAACTCAAAATGGTTAAAAACAAAACTAATTATATTCCCTCAAAACCTACATTTCTTCCTTATTTTGTCGAGTGCAACTCACCAAATAAAAGGATTTGTGTGTGTGCGTGTATGTGCATGCACATGCACACGCACACATTACTGGAGGTTATTGAATCCTAGAATGATGTGGTCAGGATTAGGCTTTAAGAGTATCGCTTTGACAGCCGAGTGGAAGATGGACCCAAGTGTAATTAGGACATACGACCTGGAATCTCACCACTGTACCAGGGTTGTGTCAAAGGAAGAGAGAAGGGAGCATATACAAAAAATAATTACGAAGTCAAATCAGTAAGTCTTGGCAATAGATTAGATGAGGGAAGTGGAGGGAGAAAGAATGAGGAGTGGAGGAAAACAATAATAAAGTTAGAAAGAGAGGAGGATTTAGGGAAGAAATACAAGTTAAGCTTTGGACATATTTGAGTTTTAGATGACTGTAGGACATCTAGATCATGATGCCTAATAGTTGGAAATGATCATCAGAAAGGTTAGGGCTGGGTGAGTGGATTTAAGATTTATGAGCAGAGAGATGATAATGAATCCGTGGGAACTGATGAGATCACCAAGTGAAATAGTAAGGAGGATGAAGAGGGCCCAGGACAGAACCTTGGGAAAAACCCACAAGTAGTGAGTGTGCCCTGAATGAAGAATTCTACAAAGGAGGACTAGTCAGATAAGCAAGAGGAGAGCCAGGAGAGAGTAGTGTCATAAAAATCGAAAGAGAAAACAGTAATCAGTAGTTTCAAAGACTGCTGAGAGGTTAAGAAGGAAGAGGATTGAGAAAAGGCAATTAGATTTTGGCAATTATGGAATTGTTAGTAACTTTGGAGAGAGCAGTTTTGAGGTCAGAAGCCAGACAATAAAATTAAGAAGAATAAAAAAGGAAGTGCAAACACCTATTGTAGATGGTTTTCTCAAGAAATGTAGCCACAAAAGGGAGGAGACAGATGGAACAGTGACTAGCAGGAATGAATGGATCAAGTAAGGGTTTTTCGAAGATAGCGCAGACGTGTGTATCTGCAGATTCTAGGGAAGGAGTCAGTAGACAAGATATTAAAAATAAGTGGGAGAGTGGGCATGAAAGAGTGGAGCAGTCTGCTGGAAAAGATGGAGTGGAATTACTTCTGTGTGTCAAAGTATGTGACTCTGAGAGCACCTGGCAGATGTGACTTGAGAAGGGAGGAGAATTTAAGTAGAAGCTCTCAGAGAATGTCTGAGTGAATGTTTTCAGGGAAATGAAGCAAGATTCTCCACTGGAAGAGTGGGAAAAGAGGAAAATTCCTGTAGTGAGTGAATTATTTAAGAAGATTTAATTAATAGAATTGTCACGCTTCAATGAGTGCCCATGTGAGATTTTGAGCAAATTTGTAAGGGATCCAGGGTAGGTTTCATGATTTTTGTATCACTAGCATCTTCCATATAGTAGTGAATGCGAATGAATCAGTTCAATGAGTGCCCATTTGAGATTTTGAGTAAATTTGTAAGGGATCCAGGTAGGTTTCATGATTTTTGTATCACTAGCACTTTCCATATAGTAGTGAATGCGAATGAATCAGTTAATCAATAAGCATGTGTTAAGTGCTTATTGATTAACTGATTCATTTCCATTTTGGGGGGTCCAATAATTTGTTTGAATTTGTCAGGGTGTAGTTATTGATAATGGCATGTGGTGCTGTCTTTTCATCTGACAAAATCAGTTTTTTATTGATTTTGACCTTTGCTCTTCAGCTGCCTTTTGACTTGATAATGGATCAATGATCTTACTGGTGTATTTCTTTTACTTATGCAAAATGTAACTCATCTGTACTTTCTCATCCTGTGCAACAGTTGCTGTATCATCTTACAAATCTACCACAAGTTCCAGCTGACTGAAAACCTTCTCTAGCTCTACCACTGGAACTCCTAGGCTATCTATATGTTGTTATTATTTCCTTATCATTAACTACCCTACTTCCCTGATAACATCATTTAAGCTACTTTTCTTGTGTAGTACATCCTTGGTGATGTGTGGAAGTCTTCTCACATGCACCAAGCAGTTCTCCTTTGTTGAGTGACTTTAACTTCTAATTCTTTAAATCCATAGTATTCCATTACTCATAGCCCTTCAACATCTCTGAAAGAAGGGGAGGGTTGGTATTGAAAATGAATTTGTGTTTCAGGAAGAGGTTTAGAATTATTAAAAGAATTCCATAGTTTCTCAAAGTCAGCCCTTATTTACTTCTTATTTAGGTATATAGCAAGCACTTATTGATTGACTTAATTCTGAACTCAGTTCATTTTCTATCCCTTAGGGGGCTATACAAGATATGATTGGATCTGATCTCCAGGTTGGCCTTGTGTGTCACCATCAGGATAATGGGCATTCTTGATCTGGTTTTTCCTGTGTGGATGATCTTTTCATGATGTCATTTAGGAGTGTCTACTGTGTTTGACACAATCAACACAATGAGTACTTATATTTATTCCAAGATTTTGTGGTCTTCTGTTTGAACTCTGTTAACCATGACAGTGACAACCATGTTGGCCTTGTTTATGCCTTCACTGATATTATCGATCAGGGATAAAAAGAGTATTATTTCTATTGATAAAGCTTTCAATTATATTGGATTATAGCATACATAAGAAATGTCTTGTGGAAGAAAGCCATAAGGGATTTTGCTAAAATGAATCAATTTTTTTTTAATAGTCAAAAGATAAGGACAGTGGAATTTGGGTTTTCTGCACCTTTCAGCTATTATGGGACTGTAAATATGTGGCCTTTTGTAAAATATCATTCACTTTCATACATTTATCTATTTAAGTGATGTTTCCTTCTCCATCTTCACCTGTCAAAAAGTCTGCCCATTTTTCACAGCCCAATTCAAATAAAGACCCCATTTAGTATTTTTTCTAATATAGGCCCTATCCCCTATTTCTGTAGCTTGTACCTTCTGTCATGTGTCACATTCTACCTGATAATTATTTTAAAATTTATCCTGCCTTTGTAATTCTCATTCATTTTTGTAACCTCATTTCCTTGAGCACTTGTTTTAGACATTTTCAGTAAATGGGGAACTAAAATAATATTTAAATAAGATTAATCTGTCAGTTGTATATGCAAGAGATTTTAAAAGATAGAGATATTAAAAATAGGAAAAAGTCTTGACAACTATTGTAATTCACAAATCAGGTGATCCAATTCAGAACTAGGGTTTGAAATAGTGGAAACTGAACCAGGCAACAGGAACTTTGGCAAGTTATTTTAGCTCTCTAATCTTCAATTTCCTCATTTTAACTATAAGTTGTTCACTTGTTCAGTCATATCCAATTCTTTGTGACCTCATTATGGGATTTTCGTGGCAAAGATGCTGGAGTGGTTTGCTATTTCCTTCTTTCTCTTCAGTGAATTAAGGCATATAGAGGTTAAATGACTTACCCAATGTGTCACAGCTAGAAAGTGTGTATGGGACTGAATTTGAACTCAGATCTTTATGATTCTAGGCCCAGATCTCTATCCATTCACCTAGCTGCCTCCTATATAGGACCATATAATATACATGGGAATCATTCTCATTATTCTCAGGCTTAATATCTTCATCTACAATATGTGGGAGTGTCCTAAAGGTTACATTTTGCTCTAAAACTCTGTGATTGTGACCATAGGAATGAGGATGTGACATTTCAGAGATACTGAAAGAACTTGGTAGTTCATTGAATATAGGCTATTGTGGTGATATTACTGATAGAGATAGGCACTGCATAGAAGAGTTTAGTGTTCTAAGAAACTTCGGGATAAGGAAACTCCTCCTTATCGAGGCATGTAAGAACTTTCCTGGCAGTTAACAGTTTTAGGAAATTGCCCAAAGCATCAAAGAGAATTTAACTAATATAACTGCAAGTTTTTTGAGTTTGAGTCATCAGAATAGGGATAGAACCATTAATAGAAAAACTTGAATGGAATATCAGCTTGGTGTGAAAGCTGATTTTATAGAATAATATTTGAATTTATAGAATAATAAGTTCAAATGTGATTCTTACAGGAAGAGAATGTGTGTGTATGTGTGTGTGAATACTTAAATTCAATTTCCTCTTCCTTCATCTTCCAGTTTCTAGTTTTTATACTGTGTGGTGTTTTTTAATGTGGATTTTTCAGTTAATATGTGCTTTTGAGGACTTAGGTCTTTAAGTATGATGAATGTTTACCAAAAAAAAAATTTAAGATGGTATTTTTAGATAAGGATAAGATAGCATGATTCTATTATTGTTTTATCAAACTTAATGCTGATCTTATTAAAAATAAATTATATATGTGGGGAAAATAAGTTATATTTGCACCTTTTAGCATAAATAAGAATCATTTGTAAAATCTGTCTAGAGTCTTTGTTATTTAGAATCAAGGATACTCAAAGAAAGTCCAGGAAGGCAAGGAGCAGAGCTGATACATTTATAACTTTCAGATTTAATTCTATACCTTTTTTCCCCACATAGGATCAAGTTTTGTTTAATTGGGATTTTATGTTAATTTTTTTAACCTTCTTACAGAATAATTATTTAGTGTTCATGGCAGAGCTATTCTGGTGGTTTGAAGTTGTGAAGCCATCGTTTGTACAGCCTCGTGTTGTCAACCATCCACAAGGTAAAGACAATTACAGAAACTTAAAATTTTTTATCGGCCTGTGCAAAATAAAACCAGAAGGTTAATTGTAACCATGCCTTGCCTACCTTTTTTAAAAGCAGGCCTGTGACATTTAGAAAACTATGCTTTGGCATGAGTCAATTATGAGGATGTTGAAAACTGTCCCTTCCGTATGAAAGTCCAAGGTGTGCTGATTGGTAAGGGAAGGGCAATGAAAATTGCAGTCAGTAGAGAACGTCCTTAATGGATGGTTAAAACTGATGACTTTTGATGTCAAAATTTGCAGCCCTGGCATTGAGTTACTTTTAGCACCATATTTACCTGATTTACACTCCTCACTCAACTTTATTTTATACCTATAGTCCTATTCTCACTCTAAAATAAGATTTTGAGCATTTTGATACTAAAATAATTCAAAATCAATTAAAATTATTTCTTTTTGCTTTATAATTGAACCTTGTTTAAGAATATTGTTTATTCAAAATTGGAGCCTAACAAATTTTGTAAATTTTCAAATGTTATGTTCCATTGATTTTAGGACTTTTGAGAAAGGAAATTTTTATAAGCAAGAGAAGGAATGGAATAAGCATTTATTAAGAGTCTCCTATATGACAAATGTGTTTATGCACACTACAAATTTCTCATTTTGTCAAATGAAAACATTAACAAGTGAAGAAACTTACAAACGTCCATAGAAAAGTACAAAGCAAAGAGTTATTCCTGAAATGTTATCTCTAAAGCAAAATTTGATGTAGGGGGAAAAAAAGCAACAACAACAAATTCTCTGACTTCCTTTATAAAATTGAAAGTGTGTTTTTATAGGGAAAAAATATTTTCTTCAAGGGTTTGTTTCTTCTGTAACTTTTTAATTTTTAACTTGTAATGTTGTTACTATAGTGCACTCTTTTTTCCTCCAGTTCTTTTCTGTGTAAATGTACAGGATTCAAGTCACTGAGCAAGATAAACTTGCTCTTACCTTATTTCTAAGGCAGATTTTTTTTTTTTTAAGTGACCATAGGTTTACTTGGATATAGGGATTTTTTGGTGTTTATTCTACTCTTTCTCTTGTCTCATGCAATCTCGTTGTCACTTTTTCTGCCTCTCTAGGATATCCTTACTGATACCATAGATCCCTGTTCTTTATTACTTTATCACCTAGCACAGTAGCAAAATGAAGGAAAGAGACAGATCTAAACCTCTGTCCTTTTCTTCTTCTTCCTCCTCATCCTCCTTATAATAATAGCCAGCATGTTTGTAGCACTTTAAGGTTTGCATTGGGCTTTACAAGTATGATCTTCTCAAAAATCCTGGGAGGTAGGTGCTATTAGGTCTAATTTTATAGATGGGGAAACTGAGGCATACAGAAGTTAAGTGGCTTGACCTTGGGATCACAAAACTAATAAGTATCTGAGACCCAATTTGTTCTCAGGTCTTCTGACTCCAGGTTCCTCATTCTGCCCACAGCTATACTAGTTGCCCTAGAAAGCTTTCTTGAAGCAAGCAACAGAACAAAATTTTCTCTTTGTGGATTCTCTAGTGGATTCACTCCCCATTTCAAGGATTGGAAAAATTGTGCATTTTGTATTTTGGGGAACTTTATTTTTTTAGCTTTATGTCATGTAATACACACAAAAAAAATGACGAAATAAAAATTACTGTACTTGTGGTAGGAAAAATACTCCTACCACATAGTCTGTTTGCTTTAATGAGTTAATTCAATTTAACCTGTAGGCCTTATGCCAGATTGTATTCTTAATAGATGTGTATGGATACCTCTTCTACTGATGTAGTGGTAGTTTTTTTATGACTTAATAGATAGTCTTAACTCCACAAATCATTACTTTAAAGTCATCGATGCCACATTTTTGGTTTAAAAAAAAGGCTGCATATTGGCCACTGTAGCAGTGAGTAACCTATATTCAATTAAACTTTTAATTTTTCAATTTGAAATATGAAGATATTCATTTCAGTAGTTACAAAATTAAGTGATTATGAAAAGAATTAATCCAAACCTGCTTCATTAATTATTTACAGAAGCTTAATCTGGACATGTTTGAATTTCCTTTTCAGTGAAATGTTCTCTTGGTTGAGTGAGAGGAGATCTTGTTTAACCACTTCCTCTAATACTATATATGATAAAAAATGAAGACATCCATATTTGGTTAAAATTCCATGGAAATTTTGGCAAAATAAAATACCAGTTGCCATTAATTTTAAAGTATCTCTATTTGCTTTTAATCTTAACAGCATAATTAAAGAAAATCTGAATACTTTAGGAATTGCTTAGAAAGTTGAGTTTTAAAAATTATTTTAGTGAAGAAACTAGAATTTGTTACAATTTTTCTCTTAACACAAAGAAAAACCTTGGAGCAATGAGAAAATAGCACTGATGATTATTATTCTTGTTCTCATAAAACCTTTCCTTAATTTGTAAAATTCTCCAAACCTTACCTAGATTTAGGATTATCCCTGATAGTTGCTGCCAAGCTCTTTTCAACTCTTCTCAGGTATCATTATTCTCTTATCCCTCAGGTCCAGTCTTTATAGCTGATTTTACTGATTACTAAAGGTCAGGGGGTGGGGAAGGGAAGGAGAGGAGTAACAGAAGGATAGAGATATAAACTTAGGTGAAATTTTATAGGATGACTGTTTCAAGTGTCCTGACCTTGCCCTTGTTCAGATTCAACTCCAAGGTAACTCTTTCCTTCCTGATTCCACCCTCTCCTATATTGAAGGTTTGACTTTGTTTCAGTCAGCTAGTCAGTTACTAATAGAACAACTATCCATTCATTGGGTTAGGATTCTTTTTCTGTTGTCTAAAGATATTTTCTAGATTAGAGAGTTTTTTAGACATTACCAGTGGTGAGGATGTCATCCTTGATCTCACCATCTCTTACTCCTCATATGCAATCAGTGGTTAAGTTCCATTGTTTCTCTCCTGAACACTGCAACCACCTTGGTACAGGTTTTTATCACTTCACCCCTGGACCTGCTGGGTGATCTTCCTGCCTGAGGTCTCTCTCCAATCCAGTCTGTCTTCCACTCAAATGTCATATTAATCTTCCTAAAATGGGAGTGTGGCACTTTTCTCCTCCTTCTCCTCCTCATTCATTAAATTAAAGTGGCTCCCTGTCACCTCCAGAATCAAATATAAAGTCTTTTTGGTTTTCAAATCCTTTCATAAGCTGACTCCTTCCTGCTTTTTCACCTGTCTTATGTCTTAACTTTTTCCATGTATTGTTCAGTCCAGTGACACAGGTCTCTGCTGCTCCTCGTCCCATATATATGTACTACTCTTCCTCCTCACCTTGAGTCCCTTTTTTCATTGGCTTCCTTCATGACTTAACCAAAGTCCTATCTTCTGCAGGAAACGTTTCTCAGTACTCCTTAGTTTAGTATCTAACTTTTGAGGCATCTCGCCCCCAACATTTTTCCTGAATATATGTTGTTTGCACATAATTGTGCTATTTCCTCTTTCTCTCTCCCCCATTAGACTGCAAACTTTTTGAGTTTACCCTTGTATCTCCTCTGCTTAGCACTGTGACTGACAATAGAAGGTGCTTAATAAATAGTAGTTGAGGGGCAGGTATGTGGCGCAGTGGATAGAGCACCAGTCCTGAAATCAGGAAGACCTGAGTTCAAATCTGGTCTCAGACACTTAACATTCCCTAGCTGTGTGACCCTGGGCAAGTCACTTAACCTCAATTGCCTCAGCAAAAAAGCAAAAAAAAAATTATAAAATAAAATAAATAAATAAATAGTAGTTGACTCACTGATTGCTGGGAATGGAGTAGAGCTTTGTTCCTTTTCTGATTCAACCCAAATTTCTAGAAACATTTACATTTTTCTCATGTTGCCTATCATATTTATGCCACTTTGAATGAAATTGAAATTTTTTAGGCTTTAATTCATATTATTTTGGTTCTAAATTTATTTAATGTTGGAAATATTAAAACATCAACTAAAGGTAATTGTAACTTAAGGTTTTTATCTTTTTTTTAAGCTGAACCTTTGAAAGAGATGCCTTCTGTTCCAATCCTGAATGCTGCCAAAAGAAACTTTACAGATGGATTGTCCAGTTCTGACTTCCCTACAAGGTAATAACAATAATTATCATCATTCTTGCAATATTTACTAATATAGCTACAGTAAATGCTAAATACCTTTAATATAAGCAAGGGTTTTTATAATTTTATAGGAACTTCTATAGCCCTTTTTAAAAAAATCATCTTTAAATAGCTTTTAGCACCTTTATCCAAATAAAGGATTTTTTGAGCTACATTATTTCTGTTAAAAAATGTATCTGAATTCCTGAATAACCATCTCAAAACTGAACTTTTATAGGAACTAACTCATAAGATTTGTTAGAACAAATAAGTTAACTTTTTTGCTCTGTAGGACAAATTTATTAGATTTTTTCAAAAGTGTGTAATCTTTGAAGCATTTGTTTTTATAGTTTCAAAAATATTCTGTGTAGTGAAGAAAGCCATATACACCCAGAGAGAGGGATAGGAGATATGGACTATAACATGTCATTTTCATGCTCTCTATCAATGTTTACTTGCATTGTGTTTCCTTCTTCAGTTATTTTTTTTTCATGTAGACATGGCTGTTCTTGCACAGCAAGATAAGTATGAAAATATGTATACAGCTATGTGACTTGTCAAGTATTTTAATATAATTAACATGTAGTAGACTTCCTGCCATCTAGGGGAGGGGAGGGAACTAGGGGGGAAAATTTGTAATGGAAAGCTTTGTAAGGGTCAGTGTTGAAGAAATACCCATACATATGTTATGCAAATAAAAAGCTTTAATTAAAAAAATATATATATATATTCTGTGTAGTTACTAACAGACCTCAACAACACAATAATACCAAAATTATCTACATTTTTTAGTGTTTTTTGTTTTTTTGGTTTTTTGGGGGGGGTGTTTTTTTGGTTTTTTGTTTTAATTCTTAAAATCGGGAAAACTGAATTGAAAGCAAAAATGAAAATTTTGGCTTTATTAAAGTCATTTCCTTACCGTTTGACATGAGGTCATCCTGGATTCTAAACCCTACACAAGGTAGTTAATATTTCTATTCTGTAGCTACCAGTATGGTCTTGGACAAATCACTCAGCCTCTTCAGGTCTCAGTTTCCTTATCTATAAAATTAAGTAGTTGAGGGGCAGTTAAGTGGCACAGTAGATGGAGCACCTGCCCTGGAGTCAGAAGTCACCTGAGTTCAAATCCAGTCTCTCCGACATTTATTAGCTGAGTGACCCCAGACAAGTCATTTAACCCTGATTGCCTTCTTCCACCTCCTTACCTCACCCCCAAATAAGGGAGTTAGATTAGATTGAGATCTTCCACTTCTAGGTTTGTAATTCTGATCATCCTATAAAAACTAAACAAGTGTCAAGGAGCAATTTTGGAGGGATGAGACAAGCAAGCAGAACTATCAATATAGAACATGAACAAAAACAATTTCTTTTGATTCTTTAAAAGTTATTTGGTTCAAAGCCCAAAAGAAACTGGAAGGGAATGTATTTGAAGTGAACCCCTAACATCATCTTTAATCCTTAAATTAAATTAAATTTCACTTATCAGGGAAAAAAATACTTAATTTTCCCCATTCTTCTCCCAATAAATGTGTGACTCACACATGCTTAAAACTTTGAAAGGAAGATAGACTGACTGGCCAGATCTCAGTGTCAGTCCATTAAGATGTGTTCTCCTTCCCTGTCATGAACAGTAAAAAATTGGGGAACAGAATGTTGCTTTCTTTTTCTGGCACCCAGATCTTTCAAGTTTAGCTATATCATTGTTTGCTCTGTTTTAAATTACTTGGGTATAAGAAAGCATCTATATTGACAAATAAGTACAAAAACAAGTTGCAGATCCATATAGATGATTCATTATTCTCCATTATTACATCTTATTAGAACTGATAATAAAAAGTTAATTGCATGTAGAAATGCATTCTGAAGTACAAATTTAAATTATCTTGAATGGTAATTTGTTTTTGATTATCTACCTTATTCCCATTGTTTTAGATAAGTAAAAATTGACTAGGTAGGCAGTTCATCTATATTACTGATTTTATTGTACCTGGGGAAGAAAACCCAGAATTTTTCTTGGAGACATTATTAAGTCTTATTTCTAAGATATTTAAAAAACAGGAGCAATTAGGTAGTACAATGAATAAAGCACCATCCCTCAAATCAGGAAGACCTGAGTTCAAATTTGACTTAAGATACATGGCAACTAGCTGTGTAACCTTGGGGATAACAATTGACTCCTTCCAACTTTGCCCCACCTCCCTTATCCCCCCAAAAGATAGGGAAACTAAGTAAGAGTTTCAAGAAAAGAGAGCCATTCCCCAGTCAGTAAGTGGCCCAAGGAACAAATCATTTTTCATAAAAAGAAATTATCAATAGCCATTTGAAAAAAAAGGTCAAAATTACCAATGACTAAAGAAATTAAAAATCAACAATTCTGAAGTATTACCTCATACCCATCAGATTGGCTAGTAAATTATTGAGAACAGGATTTGAATTCATGTTTTCCTAACTTCCAAGTTCAGTATTCTGTCCCCTGTGCTTCCTTAGCTACCTTACATATGATCACAATTATTATTGTTTTTCTATAGATTAATAAATAGGTTTGGGGTTTGAAAACAAAGTTGCTATGTCTTAATCTTAATGGTATAGAATAAGAGGTGGTGAGAGCGTATATGTGTTCAACCATAATAGTATATAGAATTTTTTGTGTAACAAAATATATATTATATTATATTTGTTTTAGGGAAGGTGCTACATTTGCCCAGTCTCATCATCATCTGCCTGCTAGACATCGATGCCCACAGCCACCATCTGATTCAGGTAAAAAGTAAAAGATTAAAAGAGGATGAGCTTTTTGGTTATATTTTACATTTATTAGTTTGGGCTTTGAAATATCAATAAGAATAATCATTTATAAATAAATCGGAGTGCTCATTCTTTATCCTAAGATAGTGGCTAGTTTGGCTGAATTAAATAGTTGAAAAAGTAAATGAAACATGAGCTACCTGCAGTTTTCCAGATTGTTACTTTACTTTTTGTAATGCTAATATTTGGGTTTATGAAAGTTATTTCCTTATTTTTAATTGTTTTCTTGTAGTAAAATGTTTCTCTTTTGCATTTAAAGGAGGAATTAGAAGATCTACATCTATGTCTTATGTTGATGGCTTCATAGGAACATGGCCCAAAGAGAAAAGGTAAGTAACAAGTTATTTTCAAACATAGCCACCAAGAAAATTCTTTTAGCCAGATTATTTAATCTAAATTTGTATTTAGTCCCTAATCTAAGAGAAGCATTAGACAGGCATGTAGGGGACTACATATTGTTAAATTTAGAAGCTTAGGGGGTAGGATACATCTCCTGGCTTATTCCTTGAGGAATCTTCATAATTATAAGCAGTAGAAAAAAGAAAATAATTTTCTCCCTAAAAGATTCATCTCACATTATTTTATTATATTTGAAGCTATAATTTTCTTTAGTTATCTAAGGATTTTTTCTCATTTTTTCTTTTTAAAGATCATCAGTGCATGGAGTTTCATTTGATATTTCTTTCGATAAAGAAAATAGTGTGCGGAGAGCTACTCCAAATAGAGGAATCACTCGATCTCTTAGTAATGAAGGTCTTACGCTAAACAACAATCGTATGCCTAAACATATTAGAAAAAATTTGTCCTTCAAGCCAGTGAATGGAGAAGAGGAGACAGAAAGCATTGAAGAAGAAAATAATATAGACGTTCAAAGTGACCTCAAATCTTGTGTACCCCACAGTACGATTGAACTAAATTCTAATGAAAATCTTCATTATAAACTCCCAAATGGAGCTTTGCAAAATAGGGTATCTCTAGATGAGTTTGGTAATCAGATTGAAACACCAAGCATTGAAGAAGCCTTACAAATAATTCATGATACTGACAAATCTCCCTGTACTCCTCAGACAGACCAAATCACAAATGGGTTCTTTCTTCATACCCAGGACGTGAGCCTCCTTAATTCAGATTTCAAACTAAATCCATCCAGTCCTGACATCATAACTGACACAAAAGGAGCTTTGAGTCCTGTGACTGATACTACAGAGGTAGATACTGGAATTCATGTTCCTTCAGAGGATATTCCAGAAACTATGGATGAAGATTCTTCTTTGAGAGATTACACAGTTAGTATGGACTCAGACATGGAAGAACCTTCCAAATTTGTTCAGGATTACGATATGCGAAATAGCAACCACAGAGAAGCTTTAAGTCCTTGTCCAAGTACTATGAGCACCAGGTCTCAACCAGGCAGTAGTGCTTCTTCCAGTTCAGGAGTTAAAATGACAAGCTTTGCTGAGCAAAAATTCAGAAAACTGAATCACACAGATGGCAGAAGTAGTGGAAGTAGTTCTCAGAAAACTACACCAGAAGGCTCTGAACTCAACATTCCCCATGTTGTTTCTTGGGCCCAAATCCCTGAAGAAGCAGCTCTCCCTCAGGGAAGAGATACTACCCAGCTACTGGCTTCTGAAATGGTCCATCTTAGGATGAAACTGGAAGAAAAAAGGAGAGCTATAGAAGCACAGAAGAAGAAAATGGAAGCTGCTTTCACCAAGCAGAGACAGAAAATGGGCAGAACAGCCTTCCTCACAGTAGTAAAAAAGAAAGGAGATGGAATATCTCCTCTTCGAGAAGAAGCAGCTGGTGCTGAAGATGAGAAAGTCTACACTGATCGAACAAAGGAAAAAGAATCACAAAAAGCAGATGTACGAACTAATAAATCTGCCACAGAAGGAATAAAAGATAGTATTGAGAACTCTCAAGGCAAATGGCTGAAATCTCCAACTACACCTGTAGATCCTGAAAAGCAATGGAACTTGGCAAGCCCCTCTGAAGAGACTTTAAATGAAGGAGACATTTTAGAATATACAAAATCCATAGAAAAACTAAATTCATCTCTTCATTTTCTACAACAAGAAATGCAACGTTTGTCATTGCAACAAGAGATGTTAATGCAGATGAGGGAGCAGCAATCTTGGGTGATTTCACCTCCACAACCTTCTCCACAAAAACAAATTAGAGAATTTAAATCTTCTAGGCAAACAGGACTGTCATCTCCAATTGTGCCATTCTCTTCAGACTCCCCTCGTCCAACAAATCCATCTCCACAGTCTTCTAACAGGAAGACTTCCTCCTTCCCTGTTAAAGTTCAAAGGACTCCTAGACCAAATGAACTCAAAATAACACCTTTAAATCGCACCTTAACTCCACCTAGGTCTGTCGATAGCCTTCCTCGTTTGAGGAGATTCTCACCAAGTCAAGTTCCCATTCAGACTAGATCTTTTGTATGTTTTGGAGATGATGGAGAGCATGTATGTGAACCTCAGTTAAAGGAAGCTAAATCTACAGAAGAAGTAAAGGAGGAAGTGGAATCCAAAGGGACTTTGGAACAGAATGTACACAAACTAGAAGAAAAGGAGCCTAAACCTGTGGAGTCATCAGTTTCTGAAGTATTGTCACAACCCATTATGGAGACTGTTTGTCTTACACCAAATGAAGATCAAATAAATAAACCCACTGTTCCACCTCAATCTTCTACTTTGCCAGCTCCAGCCCTAGCTCCTAAAAATGCTAATTTAATTGAAGTGTCCCTCTCAGACTTGAAGCCTCCTGATAAGACTGATGTATCTGATGAAAAGTATGAAGGAGAAAGTGACAAAGAACAATTTGATGATGACCAGAAAGTATGCTGTGGGTTCTTTTTTAAGGTATGTAATTTAATATCTGCTGGCATCTGCCCAGATAATATATGTTTACTTTAATTCCAAGACTTTTATCAGTCTGTCACTATACATTTGTTAGTGTTTGGTACTGTGATTCCTGATTGACTGATGGAAGTTAAAATGTTCAACTTGCAGTAATCTCCTTGAGAGTAGTGAAGGATAATATAGTTTTGATTTGATAACTAAAATGTCTTGCTTGAATAAAGGTATCAGATTGCATGTTTACAAAATATGTCCCTTAATTCCTTTCTCCCTACAAGTCCCTTGTAAAAAGTCTTTTTTAAAATTGCCAACTTGGGAAAAGGACTAGAAAATGTGAATTGTGCATTTTGAATTTTACCAATAGTTGTCTTTTTTTTTTTTTAAACTGAGTTTCTTCTTTTATGTGTTTCTTTTAAATGTTTATTGAAATCTTTGTTTTACATAATATAGTTTACCTCTCAGACCTATGGAGATGGAATAAATTTATGTCCAAAGAAGAACTGGAACTCTTAATTGAAAACCAGATAGATAACTTTGACTATATTAAGTTAAAAAGTTTTTGTACAAACAAAACCAATGCAGTCAAGATTAGGAGGGAAGCAATAAATTGGGAAATCATCTTTACATTTAAGGGTTCTGATAAAGGTCTCATCTCTAAAATATATAGAGAATTGTGTCATATTTATAAGAATTCAAGCCATTCTCCAATTGATAAATGGTCAAAGGATATGAACAGACAATTTTCAGAGGATGAAATTAAAACTATTTCCGGTCACATGAAAAGGTGCTCCAAGTCACTATTGATCAGAGAAATGCAAATTAAGACAACTCTGAGATACCACTACACACCTGTCAGATTGGCTAAAATGACAGGAAATGATAATGATAGCTGTTGGAAGGGATGTGGGAAAACTGGGACACTGATACATTGTTGGTGGAACTGTGAACGGATCCAGCCATTCTGGAGAGCAATTTGGAGCTATGTTCAAAGAGTTATCAAACTGTGCATACCCTTTGACCCAGCAGTGTTTCTATTGGGCTTATATCCCAAAGAAATCATAAAAGAAGGAAAGGGCCCCACATGTGCAAGAATGTTTGTGGCAGCCCTTTTTGTAATGGCTAGAAACTGGAAACTGAACAGATGACCTTCAATTGGAGAATGGCTGAATAAATTATGGTATATGAATATTATGGAATATTATTGTTCTGTAAGAAACGACCAGCAGGACGATTTCAGAGAGACCTGGAGAGACTTGCATGAACTGATGCTGAGTGAAATGAGCAGAACCAGGAGATCATTATATACGGCAACAACAATACTACATGATGATCAGTTCTGATGGACATGGCTCTCTGCAACAATGAAATGTTTCAAACCACTTCCACTTGTTCAGTGAAGAAGGCCATATATACCCAGAGAGAGGGATGTGAAATGTGGACCACAACATAACATTCTCATACTCTTGATTGATGTTTGCTTACATTGTGTTTCCTTTATCTGATATGTCTTTCGTGTAGATAATGTTTTTTCTTGCACAGCAATGATAAGTGTGGAAATATGTATTCATAGATTCGATTTGTCAAATATTTTAACATAATTAACATATAGTGGATATCCTGCCATCTAGAGGAGAGGTGAGGAGTAGGGGGGAAAAATTTTGTAACAGAAAGCTATGTAAGGGTTAATATTGAAGAATCACCCATACACATGCTTTGCAAATAAAATAAAATAAAATAAAAAACAAACAAACAAAAAGAAATCTTTGTTTTATATATCACTTCAATTTCCAAATATATCTTTCCCCCTTTCCTAGAGAGCCATCCATTGTAATGAAGAATTTAAAAAAAGAAAGAAGGAAGGAATCTGTCCAGCAAAACTAATAAAAACACATCAACTTAGACTGATAGTATATGCAATTGCTTTTTTAATTAATAGCTTTTTATTTTCAGAATACATGCTAAAATAGTTTTCAACTTTCACCCTTGCAATACCCTGTGTTCCAAGTTTTTTCTCTCCCTTTCCCCACCCCTCCCCTAGACAATAAGCAATCCAATGTGTTTAAATATGTACAATTCTTCTATACATATTTCCACATATATGCTGCACAAGAAAAATCGGATCAAAAAAGGGGAAAAAATGAGGGGGAAAAAAAAACCCAATAACAAAAAAAAGGTGAAAATACTATGTTGTGATCCATACTCAGTCTCCACAGTCCTCTCTCTGGGTGCAGATGGCTCTCGTCATCACAAGTCTTTTGAAATTGGCATAAATCACCTCATTATTGAAAAGAGCCAAGACCATAATAATTGATCATCACATAATCTTCTTGTTGCTGTGTACAATGTTGTCTTGCTTCAGCATCAGTTCATGTAAGTCTCTCCAGGCCTCTCTGAAACCATCCTGCTGATTGTTTCTTATGGAGCAATAATATTCCAAAACATTCATATACCACAATTTATTCAGCCATTCCCCAACTAATGGGCATCTTCTCAGTTTCCAGTTCTTTGCTTCTATGAAAAGGGCTGCCACAAATATTTTTGCACATGTGGGTTCTTTTCCCTTTTTTATGATCTCCTTCGGAAACGGGCCTAGTAGAGATACTGTTGGATCAAAGGGTATGTACAGTTTGATAGCTCTTTGGGCATAGTTCCAAATGCAGTTATGTTTTAAAAACAATCAAAAACAAAACTTTATGATAAATTAATAGGACTGTATAAATAAGCTAATTTTTATAATGTATTAAGTCTATTGAAAATTATTATAATTGTAGTGAGGAAAGGGAACACTCAGCAAATCATGTTTTCTCCTGAAAATATAACAGGCTTATATTATGGAACATATTCCTAAACTGACCAGCAGAGGGCGGTCCTGCACTGGCCATTTAGGTGAGGGACCAGTAACACAAGGGAGTGCAGAAAGGACCATGGAATAGTCTCAGAGGACTCTCAGGGAATCAGCACAAACCATTGTGCTCCAAACAGACAAGAGTTACCTTTATGTCTGGCCTCACCTGAGCACAACACAAAAATATTACCACTCTCCCTTTAGATATGTTTAGGTTATCAGTAAATGTCATACACTCAAGAATGTCGTGCTCTCCTTGGAAAAACATTAAGCTTTGTCACATGAACAGGTCTTTCACCCTAATTTTGCTTCCATGAACATCACCTTCTTGTATTTGGAAACTGCTTTTTTTTAGGCTGGGTTTGTGATGCTTCATATTTATCATTCTTAAATTTTACCTTCAGCTATCTTCTTGTTCCAGTCTGTTGATTTTTAATTTCTCTTCCAGCTTTATTTTCTTCATCTTTGCTGAACAGTGTTCTTTTAGAAGGGTAGGAGCCCTATTGCCTTTCATTAGAGGCATTCTTTTAAGTTGATAAGAATCTATTAATCACCACTGGAGTTGATCCTTAATTTCTAAGGCCCTTTTACTGTATGTATTCGTACCCAGTCAACATCTTTCTCATTTTTCACACTGATGTTAACATTTTTAGCTTGTTGAATAAATTATTCTGTTAATACTAGATTATTTCAATGTTAAATTAAAGAAATTTTATTTATATTTTGATTTTATTTTTTATTCAATATTTTCCCCCAATTACATGTAAAAACAATTCCAATTTCCACATTAGTTGTGTTGGGGAGGAACTTCCCCCCCAAAAAAAAAACCACAACAAGATTAAAATTTTTAAAAGTGTGTTTTGATCAATGTTCTGAATTTTTCAGCTAAGTCATTTAGAATTGTCTTGGATCACTGTATTGCTGTGAATAGCTAAGTCATTTACAGTTGGTCATTGTACAGTATTGTTACTGTGTACAGTGTTCTGGTTCTGCTCACTTTATTTTGCATCAGTTCATATAAATCTTTCCATGTTGTCCTGATTATTTATTTATTTTGCTTCTAGCTGAGGCAGTTGGGGTTAAGTGACTATAATATTAAGTGTCTTGAGCCCAGATTTGAACTCAGGTCCTCCTGACTTCAGGGCTGGTGCTCTGTTCACTGCACTACCTAGCTACCCCCAACTTACTTTTTTATAGTGAAAATAGTATTCCATTACAAGCATATATGCTGCAGCTTGTTTAACTATTCCTCAGTTGATCAACATCTCAATTTCCATTTCTTTGACACCACTAAAAGAGCTGTTGTGAATATTTTTTGTACTTATACTTTCATAAATTGATTCTTTTCTAGTGTCTAATATCTACATACATTAAAATATTAGGTAAGCATGGGTTCTAGTCCCATGTTTCACATTTTTGTGGTGATGTTAACCCAGATGAGTTATTGACCTTCTCTGAGCCTCAGTTTCTCATCTCTAAAAGAGGAGGTTCCTTCCAGTTCTAAATTCATGATCTTATGAACAAAAGAATTATTTTGAAATTCAGTAGTATTAGATATGCTTTTATGTAAATTTAATATTTGTAGTGTATCACCCTACACTGCCTAATGTGAAATAATAGCTAGTAAATTTGCATAAGTTTTCCATAACCTGTTGTGCAAATAGTTCATATTTCCTACTGGAAGTATAACTGCTACCGAATGTGAAATATTCAAAAATTAGAGTGCAATCATCTGAGGTTGTTCATCTGCTTTCTTCTAAATTCCCTAATTGTTAGGATGATCAAAAAGCAGAGAATGATATGGCAATGAAACGTGCAGCTCTATTGGAGAAACGATTAAGGAGAGAAAGAGAAACTTTACTTCGAAAACAGCAGCTAGAAGCAGAATTAGAGCATAAGAAGGAAGAAACGAGGTAATCAAATTGTTTCATGTATAAAAATAATATGCCTTATTCATTTGTATTCATTATTAGACTTTAAGTGTGCTAGGATTATTAATTCTGTAGTGTGCTGTACATGCAAACAAATGTATTAATTTCTGAATGTTTTTTAGTTTTCAGAGTATCTTTAAACCATATTTTCCCCAAAATGTAGCATATTCTTATGAGGATAAAAATATCTAAAAATACATTTTAAAAGAAAATGAAAATTCTATAATTGGTGAAATAAAATTAATGGTTATTTCAGGAAAATCATTTGTGAACACAACCGGATTTTTTAGAATGCTTCTGCTATCTAAGAACTACTTTTGACTTGCTTTATATAAACATCCTCTTTCATATAGTTATTGCTTTAAATTGTGCTCTGTAATGTAAAGAATTTAACTGTATTTGATTTTATAGGCGTAAAACTGAGGAAGAACGCCAGAAGAAAGAAGATGAAAGAGCACGTAGAGAATTTATTAGACAAGAATATATGAGAAGAAAACAGCTGAAACTCATGGAAGATATGGATACAGTAATTAAGCCCCGCCCTCATGTAGCAAAACAAAAAAAGCAGCGTCCAAAATCTATTCACAGGGATCATATTGAATCACCTAAAACACCAGTCAAAGGTCCACCAGGTAACACTTTGTTAAAAAGGGTCTGTTCATATAAAAACACCAGCTTGGTTTGAGATACTAACTTAACCTTGCATTGATTAGCTTCTTGTGCTAAATTGATAAATCTAATTTAGAAATGTGCATGCATCTTAATTGGAAAGCCAAAATTATCAGATGATTATTTTAACAGTAATATGTTATGTCTGCATGCATATATATAGCAACACAAATGTGACTGGAAAAAACTCCAAATATAAACACTAACCTTTTGTGGTATTTTTGCCACTGTTGTTATTTTCAGTTTTCTAATCCATTCTTGCACTTGTAAACTTAGGAATGTATTATAATTTGGAAAACATGAAATGAACAAGAAGGATTTCAGCATAATAAGAAATGTAAGGTAAAAAGTCCTTAAAAAGTTTTTTTAACATAGAAACTGAAGATCTTCATTTCTAATTTTTTGAATTAATATCTTTTCGCTTTCATTTCTGCATGGTTACTTCTTATTCCTCCAAATTCCTATCTTTTTATGATCTAACGTTTTGGAAAACTTGACAAGATTCTCTCAGTCATTTTAAGAACCTAAGAAAATTCCCAGAATAGTAATCACATGCAAAAAAGTGGTTGTTTATATACAGAAAAATTACATATTGATTACATTTAATCTACTACTCAATATAATCTATGTTGAAAAAATATTATAAAAATACTGAATACTTCAAGTATGAATGATAGGATTATAGATTCAGAGCTGAAAGGGATTTCAAGTCATTTAGTCCAATCCTTTTGCTTTTCAGTTTCAGAAGATGAGATGCTAAGTGACTTGCCTGAAATCACATGGCTAGCACATGTCTGAGGCTGGATTTGAACTCTGGTTTTTTGATTCCACTTTCTATAATTTATTTGCTCCAACATGCTGCTTTTATTTCATCGACAAATCATGGGCCTTATCTTCTTTATTAAGTTGTGTGCCTGAATTGTTGTTGCCCAAACAGCTTATCATCTGATAGGTAACCTAGTGATAAGAATCCAAATTGGGATGGGCTAGTCCTCATAGTTAGACAGGGTACCCCTAATAAAAAGCTTTTTCTTCTTCTTAGAACTTACCCAAACTTCTGCCAAGCTAGCATAGTCTTTGCAAGTGCAGGGCATCCTCATGTCATGAGGAAGCATCAGAACTTTATGGAAGAAAATATTTAGTATTGCCTAAAAAAAGTTTCTGTAGTTAAAAAGCTACTTTTCCCCATCTACCAATGAAGTATTTCTGAAAACACCTAATGATTTGCAGAGTTGGATTTTTTGGTTGTTTTTATTAAAATCTTTCCTTATGGGATTATTTTTATATATACTTGCTTTCTAGAAATAGAAAATTTTAGTAACAGAATAAGATTATATTTATCAGAGTATATCAATTATGTGTTATTCATATTCACATGTTACAAAATTGCCTAACTACATATATGCATGCAGCATATTACATGTTAAGATGCATACTAAGTAGAAGAAAATATAGAAGCTCTATCTCCATATGCTGGTGTTATCTAATGAACAGACTCTTTGCTATTTGCCTGTTTAAAAATTTTAACTTTATTTTTATCTAGGGTCACGAATTTATCGTGTTTTTTCAGTCTCTAGCCTTTCTTTGGCATCATTGAACACAGGAGACAATGAGAGTGTGCATTCAGGCAAGAGAACACCAAGGTAAAGTAATCATCATTAACATTTTTATTAGAAAATAATTCATTATTTCTAATTATTCCTAAATAATAATAAAAAAAATCTTCAATTTTTTCCATTTTAATGTTATGGAACTTGTGCTCATTAACTTTTTGTTTAAATCATAGCCATAGTTTTACCTAAAACTACTAAGTTTCCTTTTTTTTTTTTAAGAAGACTTTCCTCTTGGTCATAGATTGTTTTGCTGTTCATGAAACTACTTTAATGTACTAATTGTCACAAACTAAAATTTTGCTAAATAAAATTCTCATTTTTTTCAGGGTGGGAGAAAATAAAGAAAAAGTAAAATTATTTAGGTTGGTAGTGCCAGTTATTTTCTGGGCTTATTCTCATAGAGTAATGGTATTTGTTAGCTACTGATTTGTTTATTACCTGAATTCAGTTTTTATGTCATTGTTCCTCATAAAAACTGCTCTCCCCCCAAAAATGAAATAGTCAAGAGTTGTAAGAGATCCCAGAGACCATCTAGTCCAGCCACACCAAAAATGAGAACTCATCTTAGCCATACTACCCCCTTTCACCCACTCACCCTACCCTCTAAAAAAAGATCATAGCACCTTAACTTATAAACTTCTAGTGAAGAAAAACCCACTGTCTCTTTTTTTCCTCCTTGGTACCTTTTTATTTTTCCAATTATATGTAAAGATCATTTTCAGCATTTATTATTGTAAGATTTTTGTTCCAAATTTTTTTCTTCCTCCTTTAGCTCTGCCTTTCCCAAGATCGTACATTTACAATCTATATCAGACTGCTTACAGTCGTTTTAAACATTTCCATTTTAGTCATTTTATGAGAGAAAAATTAGAACAAAAGGGAAAAGCCACAAGAAAGAAAAAAGCCCCCCTCCCTCCAAAAAAAAATAAAAATAAAAAAAATAAAACCCAAAACATGCAAATAGTATGCTTTGATATGCATTCAGTCTCTATAGTTCTTTCTCTGGATAAAATGTCATTTTCCATCCCAAGTCTATTGGAACGGTCTTGGATCCCTGTATTAATGAGAATAGCTAAGTCTGTCATAGTTGATCATCACATAATCTTGTTGCCATATATAATGTTCTCCTGGTTCTGTTCATTTTACTTAGCATCAGTTATATAAGTCTCTCCAGATCTTTTTGAAATCATCCTGCTGAATGTTTCTTTTAGAACAATTATAATATTCCATTACATTGTACCATAAATTATTCAGCCATGTTCCAACTGATTAACTTCCAGTCAGTTTCCATTTTCTTGCTACTACAAAAAGGGTTGCCACAAACATTTTTGCCCACATGGGTCCTTTTTCGTTTTTTGTGATCTCTTAAAAAATCTTGTATCTTGAAGGAGACAGTTCTACTTTGGGATAACTCAGAATATTAAGAAGTTTTCCATTGTATCCCTGACCTTTGGTTATGTTCTTTGAGCAAAGCAAAACTGGTCTTATCACTCTTTCCTTTGACAATCATTGAAGTACTTTAATACACCTACTTCGCTTCTTCCCTTTCTCCCCCGTCTATGTATTCTTTTTTCTAAATTATAGATCCCCAGTTCCTTAAATCTTGCCCAAATGTGTGCTGGTCATATTTTATGAGAAGATACAGGGGCCCAAAGAATACTGTTCTACTCTTTCAATTGTTAGTGAGAATTAAGTATTCCTTTAAAAAAAAAAATGCAAGAGGAAATTCTGTATAAAAACAACTCAGAAAAAGGATATGAAAAGGGATAGTGGAATCCTGACCTATGCCAGAAAATCCTGGGGTGGTAGAATGTACCTTGGGAGAATGAATAAATTCCTAAATACTTGGAAGTAGTAATAACAGATATGAAGCTGTTCTGAAGAGGGAGCTCTGGACCTTCTTCTCATCCTCCAGGGAACCATAGTGGGAGCCACAGGTGCCATCAGGTGAGGGGTCATCAGATAAGGGTTCAGAAGTCAGAAAGACCAGTAATAGTGACTGAAGACAATCTGCCAAAAGTGAGTCAGGCAGCTCTTTATGGGTTTGAGGACAAGAGAAAGGTCTACTCTTTCTGAGACATAGATCTCTAGAGAACCTTTCCATACTTGTTAGTAATAACTACCACTTATTTCTGGTGATTTCATGCAGATGCAGATGAGATTCCAGATTCCTGTTGGCAAAGTATTATTAAGGATTAGAAAGTCTCAGTCAAAAAATGGAAGACCTTATATAAGTTGTCTTTTTTTTTTTTTTTAAACAATTTAGGGATTTGTTTCACCAGTGAATCTCAGGGAATACATTTATTTTCCCTTTCCTGGCTGTGATCTTCCTTGAGAAGAGTTCTGTAGTCCAGAATTAATAATTTTACTCTAGGTACAATTCTTCACCATCTAGAAAAGGGTCATCTACTTTACCCAGAGACTTAGTGCCAGCAGTTTATCTTCCTTTAAATTGCCTTCCCTGATGCAAACTGATCTTAGCATTCTTCATCTGGCCCTCATATTTCTTCTCAATCTTTGCTGCTTGTTTAAAATTTCCTCTTCAGAAATCAGTTTCTGCCTCCTTATTTTGATCAAGGAGAGCAGGCCATTGTGGAACTTTTACCACCATCAGTAGAGGGTGCAATTGATGCATGGGATGCAGTTCTTCACCAGCACGTTGGTCTGTCCCAGCTCATTCTTGGACACAGTTATAGATCACATCAATGATTCTGGTTTGCAGTAACAATACGCTGAGCCCAAGTAAAGTTACCCATATCCAGTCTCGATGCATAGTGCTGCTTCTTGCCACATGTGATTTGTACTACTGTATGGAGGCAATAAGAACTATCCTTGCTATTGACTAGCTTGTGATCTAGCTCATATTTGGGCCTCTTATGTAAGAGCTTCTTTACCACTTCCAGTCTTCTAACTTTTGGGTCAATTGTCTATAGATTGTGCCAGGTTACTATGAGTAATATTTTCATTACTGTATATCAAAGGCTTTTATATGAGAAAGAAGTAGATTTGGGAAATTAAGAAGGGGTAAGAACATGGTGTCTGAAACAGGATTTATATTTCTGGACTGCAGTTTAAAAACACAGATATGATCGATTTCTGTCCAGGGAGAGAATATATACTTTACAGAAGCTTATAAAAATGTATTTGTCTGGAGTCTTGAAAAGCTAATTTAAAAGAACTTTAGAAAGTGAAAAGAAAAGAGGAGGGAGAAAACCATTTAAATATACTCATTAAAATAAAAATGGAAATACTGAGATACACCATAGGTGATGAATATCTATAGGAGCTAGCAGTAAAATCTGTGGTTCAAGATATTTTCACAAATATACAAAGTGCAGGTAGGAAACAAAGTGAACTATAAGTCCTAACAGAGAAACAAATGAAATCAATGATTAGGCCTACAATTCTAGGACAGAATACCTTAAGAAGATATTCTTAGAGTATGGGGACAGTATTAAGAAAACAGATTCATGAGAGGAATCAGAATAAGAATGTGAAATGGAAAACATTTGTATAAAAATCATGACATGTATAAAGAAACAATATTGTCATCAAAGTATACCATAGATCACAGAAATAGCAAATAGATTATAGGAATTTCAGAAACATCACAAACCTGGCATGAAGAAGATATGTTGTAGTGATGATAGAGGAGTGGGAGAACCCTAATTATATGAACGTATACTGGTACTTTTCTCTGCCTAAAGCAGAGTCACTAATAATTTCTTGACATCATAATAGTTTCATTCTTTAAAAGATAAAGAGCTAGTGAGAGAAACTACTTAGAAAGAATTAGAACCTTAGGGAAAATGAATCACCTTAAAATGTGCAATAGAAAAGTTGATCATAGCCTTATGTTTCCCAGATTCTTAGAAGGAAAATTTCAGAGAGTGAGAAAAATAATTCCAGTGAGGAAGAAAATGGAGTATTTGTATAAAGAGATTGTTATGAATTCACAGGGAATTAAATAACCAACCTGGATTTTTTTTTTTAAAGACATGATTACAAGACAAAAGTTAAGAGCAGCTAATTCTGGGAATACAGAAGCCCTAGAATATTATCTATCATGCTAAAGGTCTTTTTGAGTTGAGGATGGCAAGGAAAATGAAGAAGAATAAAAAAGGGGTATTTTTTAAAGCTACATTGGGGGAAGGGTATCAAAGAAAAGGTAAGAATAATACTTATAGTAAATGTTACAGTTATAACTCAGGACAGAGAATAAGAATTGCTGCTCAGCCCTTCCATTTTCCCTTCCAGTGGAAATTTATTTATTTATTTATTTTGCTGAGGAAATTGGGGTTAAGTGACTTGCCCAGGGTCACACAGCCAGGAAGTGTTAAGTGTCTGAGCCCAGATTTGAACTCAGGTCCTCCTGACTTCAGGGCTGATGCTCTATCCACTGGACCACTAGCTGCTCCTGGAAAAAATTTTTAGCCCAGAAAGATCCTAATGAAAATGAATGGAGAATTAAAGTAGAGAGAAAATAGGAGTAAGCTGCCTTTGATGAATTCAAGTAACTAGACCCAGATGAGCAACATCTACAGAAAGTGAAGGAACTAGCAGATGTGATTGCTAATCACTGTCAGTGCATGATTGTTATACACAACTATACATATTTTAATGGATTTTGTATTTCTTACTTTATAATTAGTGGGACAAGAGTAAGGGAAGAGAATTGAAAATAAAATGTAATAAAAAAGGTGACTGTGATGTAACCATAGTCCATAAAAAATAGAAATTATACTATTTCACATTGTCATCCTCTGTAATTTATTTCCTATTCATTTCCCTTGAAATATTCTTAGTTTGAGATGTACAAACTATTTTGTCTCTTTAGGTCAGAGTCTGTTGAGGGCTTCTTATCTCCAAGTCGCTGTGGTAGCCGAAATGGTGAAAAAGACTGGGAAAATGCATCTACGACCTCTTCAGTAGCATCTGGGACAGAGTATACAGGTAAGTTTGTATTGTTTTTAGAGAAATAATTGAATTTGAAATATTTATTAGAATAAATTTGTTTTATATATTTTAACATATATTGGACTACCTGTTATCTGGGGGGGGGTAATTTGGAACAGAAGGTTTTGCAAGGATCAGTGTTGAAAAATTACCCATGCATGTTTTGTAAATAAAAACCTTTAATAAAAAAAAATTAAAATTAAAATTCATCAACAAAAAGAATAAATTTAGGGGCAGCTAGGTGGCTCAGTGGTTAGAGCACCAGCCCTGAAGTCAGGAGGACCTGAGTTCAAATCTGGTCTCAGACACTTCCTAGCTGTGTGACCCTGGGCAAGTCACTTAACCCCAATTGCCTCAGCAAAAAAAAAAAAAAAAAAGCAAAAAGAATAAATTTGTTTTTATTTAAGAAAAGAAATTTAGGCTCTTTGGATCAATTCTCTTTTCTTTCACCTTTACAACTATCTTACAAGTTTAGGCTGAATACACTGTAGGATGTCAAACTGTTGTTGATTTGGTGGTGTTTTTAATTTTATCTGTCCAATTTTTTTTATTGGATAAGCCCACATAGAACATAACTTTTAAAAATTAGAATTAGAATATAAAACCCCAGGAGTTTTGATAGGAGGCTCTAGTTCAAAGTATGTTAGGGAGTCCATGTAGATCTCCATTGAATTGATTAGGAAGGTAAACAGGTATAAAAGAGATAAAATTGTGGTCAATTTTAGAAATACAAAAATAATTTTAAAGTAAAAATTTGACAGTAGGAAAAAAAAGATTTTTTTATAAAAAGAGTAAAACAATGTTTTCCACAGAAACACATACAAAGATGTACCCAAATTTAAGTTGAAACAGTGGACTAAAATTTAATTACAGCTAACTCAAGTGATGATATCTGTTTTACTCAAATTTAAACCGAAAGCACTGAGAAAAGAGTGGAGCCAAGGGAGCAGAGAGTAGACAGGTCTTTGCCCGAGTTCTTCCTGACCTCCCTCAGAATCAACACCATAGATCAAGCCTCTGAATGAGTTTTGGAGTGACAAAACTCACAAATATTTGGACTGTAACAAATTTCCAGCAGAAGATATTTGGAAGAACTTTATTAAACATCTGTCTCAAGCAAGCAAGGAGGTGTTTGACCCAGCGCCGGGGCAGTACAGGGAGGCCCAGGGCAGAAAACCCTTCACTTGCTGAGAGAATCTAGTGAAAGGCTCTTAGCCAAAATACAGCAGCATTGACTATTCTGTCCTGCTGATCCACTGATCAGTAAACTAGCTGTGAAACCTCCAACACAACTACAGAAGGCATATAGTGAGCCCCTGAACCCCAATATAACGTGAGACTTGGCCATGCCCATCCAGCATGGGAAAGAAGCTGGCAGCACACCCCAGGGCAGTGTAAAATATCCTGTTGCCCTATAGAAGAAGTTTGGGACAATCTCCCCTTTGCCCTAGGAGCAGACCTCAACCTTTAAAAATGAGGAAAAAAGCAAAAAGAGCTCTGATCTTAGATAGCTTTTATGGAGACAGAGAAGAAGAGACCTCAAATACTAAGGACATAAAAGGCCAAATATCTCCAGATGAAGCCCCAAAGGGTGGTAAGAATTGGTCTCTATCTCTCAAGGCTCACTTGGAAAAATTCAAAAAGGATCTTAAAAGAGAGTTGGAAGAAAAATGGGGAAAGGAAATGAGAATTTTGGAAAAGAAAAACACGGGCAGAGCCAGGATGGCAAAGAACAAACAGGACTCTCTGTGACTTCCTCTGACCTTCTCTCAAACCAGAAGCAGATTAAGCTTCTAGAGTCAAAAAATCCACAGATATTTGGAGTACAATGCATTCCCAGGAGAAGTTACCTTGGAAGAACTTCAGAACAGGGCAGAGGGACAGACTGCCAAGCCCACACTACAGCACAGGGAGACTGGGGCAGGAATCAGAGTATTACAGCTTCTACACACCTGAGAATCTTCTGTGAGCCAATTAGGCTACTCTGTCCTGGTTGCAAGTATACACTATCTAGCAGATTTGCTACAAAAAATAAATTGTAAACTACTGAAGCCAGGAAGAACATTGGACCTACCCATGATTACCCAGCACTAGAAGTCAATCAGCAGAACTGCCCCAGGGCAAACTGAAGCAGCTGTTGCTTTAGTTAAGAGCAGACCTGAAGCCTTAGAAAAATAAGCAAAATACCAAAAAGAACTCTAACCATAGACAGCTTTTATGGAGAGAGAGAAGAACAGACCTCAAGTTCCTAAAGGCAAATCAATTCCAGATAAAGTCCCAAAGGAAGATATGAGCTGGAAAAGAAAACACAGAAATTGTCTGAAGAGAATAACTCCTTAAAAAAATAGAATTGGTGAAATTGGAGGGGGGGGGGAATCCCATGATAGAATAAAAATGACGGTACTACCCAAATTAATTTACTTATTTAGTGCCATACCAATCAAACTGCCAAGAAATTATTTTACAGATCTAGAAAAAATAGTGGCGAAGTTCATCTGGAAGAACAAAAGGTCAAGAATTTCAAGGGAATTAATGAAAAAAAAAGGCTGATGAAGGTGGCCTTGCTGTACCAGATCTAAAACTATATTATAAAGCAGCAGTCATCAAAACCATTTGGTACTGGCTAAGAAATAGAGTAGTCAATCAGTGGCATAAGATGGAATCACAGCACAAACTAGGCAATAACTATAGCAGTTTAGTGTTCGATAAACCCAAAGACCCCAGCTTCTGGGATAAGTACTCACTATTTGACAAAAACTGCTGGGAAAATTGGAAACTAGTGTGGAAGAAACTAGGGCTCGACCCACACCTAACACCACATACCAAGATAAAATCTAAATGGGTTCATGATTTAGATATAAAGAATGGTATTATAAGCAAATTAGAGGAACATAGGATAGTTTACCTCTCAGACCTGTGAAGATGGAATAAATTTATGTCCAAAAAAGAACTGGAACTCTTAATTGAATACCAGATAGATAATTTTGACTATATTAAGTTAAAAAGTTTTTGTACAAACAAAACCAATGCAGTCAAGATTAGGAGGGAAGCAATAAATTGGGAAATCATCTTTACATTTAAGGGTTCTGATAAAAGCCTCATTTCTAAAATATATAGAGAATTGTCTCATATGTTTATAAGAATTCAAGCCACTCTCCAATCGATAAATGGTCAAAGGATATGAACAAGCAATTTTCAAATGATGAAATTATAACTATTTCTAGTCATATGAAAAGATGCTCCAAATCACTATTGATCAGAGAAATGCAAATTAAGACTTGAGATACCATTACACATCTGTCAGATTGGCTAAAATGACAGGAAAAGATAATGACAAATGTTGGAGGGGATGTGGGAAAACTGGGACACTGATACATTGTTGGTGGAACTGTGAACAGATCCAACCAGTCTGGAGAGCAGTTTGGAACTATGCTCAAAAAGTTATCAAACTGTGCATACCCTTTGACCCAGCAGTGTTTCTATTGGGCTTATATCCCAAAGAGATCTTAGAGGAAGGAAGGGGCCCCACATGTGCAAGAATGTTTGTGGCAGCCCTTTTTGTAGTGGCTAGAAACTGGAAACTGAATGGATGCCCATCAATTGGAGGAGTGGCTGAATAAATTATGGTATATAAATATTATGGAATATTACTGTTCTATAAGAAACGACCAGCAGGACGATTTCAGAGAGGCCTGGAGAGACTTGCATGGACTGATGCTGAGTGAAATGAGCAGAACCTCAATACTATATGATGATCAATTCTGATGGTCATAGCTCTCTTCAACAATGGAATGCTTCAAACCAGTTCCATTTGGTCAGTGAAAAAAGCCATATATACCTAGAGAGAGGAATATGAATGTGGACCACAACATAACATTTTCATGCCCTCTATTGATGTTTGCTTGCATTGTGTTTCCTTTCTCAGATTTTTTTTCTTGTAGACATGATTTTTCTTGCACAGCAAGATAAGTGTAGAAATATGTATACATATATTTGATTTGTAATTAACATAATTAACATGTAGTGGATTTCCTGCCGTCTGGGGGAGGGGTGGGGACTAAGGGGGAAAAATTTGTAACAGAAAGCTTTGTAAGGGTCATTTTTGAAGAATTACCCATACATATGTTTTGCAATTAAAAAGCTTTAATAAAATGCATTTAAAAATAAAAATTAAAAAAAAATCCCATGAGCAAAATTCATTTACAAGTTCAATTGACCAAATGCAAAAGGAAGTGAAAAAACTAAATAAAATAATTCACTGAAAGTTAGAATTTAACAAATGGAAGTGAATGACTCAATGAGACATCAAGAATCAGTCAAAAACAAAAAAAGAAATAATAGAAGAAAAAAAGCACAGAGAGATAAATTAGGTGATAGTCTTCCTTTCAGACCAGTCCTCCTTGCCCTCCAATGTGTGGGGGTGGATTTCAGAGCTCCACTTAACCCTCTTTACTTCTTTCTTCATCCTTCGTCTATGTAATCTTAGAGGTTTCCCAGGATTCAGTGGTTATATCTGTACAAGTGAGCTAAAGCTAACTCCCAGCCCTGAAGCTTTCTCATATGCTCTAGTTCCTCAGCTCTAATTTCTTCTTAGACCTCTCTCCTAGGTAGCCCCTACACATCTCAACCTCCACATGTAGAAAACAGAACTCATAGTTTTTCCCCTTAAACTTTGCCCTCTTCCTAACTTAATTGTATTTAAGGTGCTAAGCTGCTTAACAGCCTAGGAGTCACTCTCAGCTATTCACTTAGCACTTCTCTTATGGGATCAGATGCCAAGCCTTGTCACCTGTCACTTTTGTCTCCTGCAACTACCTCTTTTTCTCCTATCATAACCTAATCCAGATTCTCATCGTGCTATAACAATAGTCTCTGAATTGGCCTCCCTGCCCCTGCTCTATCCCCAACATTCTTGTCTTACCAAGTTATTGATCTGCATAAAAAACTACAGTAGCTTCCTATTGACTTTAGAAGAAGGTATGAACTCTTTTGGCATTTAAAGCCCTTCGTGGGCTAGTTCCATCCTTCCTTTCAAGATTACACATACAAGATGTACCAGAAGTCTTAATGCAGTTTTAAGCTACTAAATTTAAGAAGAGGCCTGAGTTTGATAGGGAGGAGGAATAGTAGATAATGAGTTCTGTTTTATACAGATTGAGTTTGAGATGTCTTTGGGATATCTAAGGAAGATGTCAAGCAGGAAGTTAGAAATGAGAGATTAGGACACAAGAGAAAGTTTAGGACTGGATATTTAGATTTGAGAATCATTTATGTAGGATGACCATTGAATTCATGGAAGCTGATAAAATCATTTTAGCTTTAGCTCTTAAAGCTTAAAACTCCATCAAGACATGGGATACTTTTTATTATGCCTTCCTTGTACTGTATGTCCAACCAGATTTAAATTGTTCAATTTTAATTTCCTGTTTACTATGTTCCATCTCCTATTCTGTTTGTGCCTTTGTACAGGCTGTCCCCTCTGCCTGGAATTCTTTCACTCCTCAACTCTTTCTTTTGGAAGAAGGAATCCTAGCTCCCTTTAAGGCAAATTTAGGTTTAATGTAAGCCATTTCCTCCCACATTATTGTATTTTTATTTTGCATATATGCTTTATTCAATTACCTGATCAATGTATTGCATTCTACTGTAGGAGTAGAATCTCTTTAAGGGCAGAGAAAAATCTCTTTTCTGTGTCTTTGTCTCCAGTGCTTGCCACATAGTAGGCACTTAATAAATGCATAGACTGTTAAAAACTTCATCTCAAAATATGAGACCAAAAAAAAAGAGAGAGAGAGAGAGAGAAATTATAGACTTAAATAGAATCTTATAGAAACTGAGAGCAAAGAATATCCTTTTGAACCCAGATACACATTGAATAGTCATAGAAATTGATTAGTTTTAAGTTACTGGCAGGTTTTTAAAATTTGTCATGGAATTAACCAACACACACATTTCAAAATAGAAGGATTTAGGTCTTAAGATTTGACTCATTTGTATAGAGATGACTATTGAATTCATGGAAGCTGATAAAATCACTTAAACGTTGATTATTAAAGTTTAAAAGGGCTGTTAACTGGTGCTGTAGATAGAACACTGGGCAGGAGAAGACTCATCTTCCTGAATTCAAATGTGGCCTCAGATACACTTACTATAGTTGTGTGATCCAGGGCAGGTCACTTAACCCTGTTTGCCTCAGTTTTTCATTTGTCTGAAAAGCTGGAGAAAGAAAATGGAAAATTACTCCTGTGTTTCTGCCAAGAAAATTTCAAATGGGATCATGAAGAATCAACATGTCTGATAAACAACTGAACAACAACAAAATTAAAGCTTAAAACTTCAAGAACAGAGAAGATGATTATATAAGAATCAATTTCTATTAAGACACAGACATAATATTAGTTTAACAAGATAGGTAACAAAATTGCTCTCTTTCACATTTTTTTTCTTGTTCATTTAAAAAAGTATTTTATAGAAAGTTTCTTTTTCATTTCTTTCACAATCCACTAATCTTCCTTGTTATACTCCTTCCCTTGAAGCAAAAGAAAAGAATGTCTGTCTTATTATGACTCTAAGTAATTTTACAAAGGCAGAAATTTTAGATAACACATTTACTGCCATAGTACCACAACACTTGAAGGAGGTAATGTTGACATGAAAGTATGTGTGTGGAAATGAAAAAAAAAAAAAAGATTTCTTGAACAGTGCCTGATATAAAAAAGAATTGCAGCAGTAGTTATCTTCATATTTTGTACTTTATATGCCAATATATGTTGCATTTGATAAAATGGTAAAAGTTATGAGAAGAGCTAAACAAGGTCATGATAAGTGATTATTTCATATAAAATGGTGAAAATTAGGTTTGGGATTAAGAAATCAAAAATAGCCAGAGGTGTTAACAAGTGCTCAGGTACACAGAAGTCTTAGATAGACTAAGCTATCTATACAGACAGACAGGTAGATACATAAGCATTTATTAAATGATTAATAATGGGGCCAGGCACTTGCTTGGTCCTAAGAATACTTATTTAGGGAAAAAAAAAATTCTTCCCCTCAAGTAGTTTTACTTGTAATAGGAAAAGACAGTATTTCAAAGAGAGCTGGATGGTGGGGAAGGAGCAGAGAAATATTTCTAGGATGAGAGGGCTGCTGTGAAAGGAATGGGAAAATTTGCAGCATAAGGAGTGGCTCTAGAAGAAAAGGGAGCCTGGATGGTCTGGGCATTTCATGAAATAGTGGACTAGACAAGAACTCACCATCAAGGAAGAGCATCATAGAGTAGAGATCTCTAGGATGAAAAGGTGGAAAAGTTCAGAAAGTGGGGAAAAGAATTAGTGTGTCTTCGATGAACAAATGTCAAATGGAATATTGTGTTCTATCCTGGGTACCATATTTTAGGCAGGATATTGATAAGTCTGGAAAATGTCCAGGGGTAGGCATTTAGCATTATGAAGTGTTATGTGTCGATAATTAATTAGTTTGCTGAGGCAATTGGGGTTAAGTGGCTGGCCCAGGGTCACACAGCTAGGAAGTGTTAAGTGTCTGGGACTAGATTTGAACTTGGGTCCTCCTGACTTCAGGGTTGGTGCTCTATTCACTGGACCAACTAGCTGCCCCACATGTCCATATTTATGAGAATAAACTAAAGGAATTATGGATGTTTGGCCTAGAAAAGGAAGACTTAGTTGAGTGGGAAAGAGAACATGTTAGTTGGCCTTGATATTTGAAAGACTAGAATATAGATGAGAAAATAAACTTGTTTTGCCTAGTCTTGAGAATTAAGCGCTCAAAGGGTTAAAATTACAAAATAATAAATTTAAGGTTAATGTAAAGACAAATGTTGTAATTCATAGAGCTATTATACTAAGTTGGAATGAGTTTATTTTATAAGGAACGGTAATTAGCTCCCTCTCTCTAGAGACTTGTCAGACAGAAGCTAGGGGACAACTACTGTTCAGATGGGCTATGAAAAAAATTCTTGTGCAGGAATAGGCTATACTGAATGGCCTCTGAAACCCCTTGAGATTTTAAAAAATAAATTTGTGTTTGAGAAAGAAGAAATCTACTTCCAGTAATTGTGGCAAGTTTGAAATAATTGTGATATTTTAATGTAATATAGAGTATTATTGAATTTGGAAAATATGACAAATAGAAAAAAATAAAATTAATGGGAGACATTTTTTTT
>JAJPUD010000013.1:441335-451414 GCA_023553655.1 Myrmecobius fasciatus | reverse complement strand
TTTCAGGAGGTGATCGGTGGATTGTTTCAAGGAGTATTTTGCCTTCTTAATGGGAGACATTTTGCAAAATGGGTGAGGGACTAGAATTAGAAGAACATAAAGTATTCTAACATTACAAATTTAGACTTGAAAGAGACCTCAAATCATCTTAGCCCAATCCCTTCCTTTTGAGGATTGACAAAACTGAAGAGCAGAAAGCTTAGACAGTATGTTCAGGTCACATAATTGCTAAGAGGCAAAACCATAATGAACATTTGTGTTCTTAAGTCAAAGGGTAAAAAAAGAGATAAGAAAGGAACAGAAGAAAATGTTTTCATTAAAAAAAAATCAGATCATCAATAATTTGGGGCTTAAGGAGTTTTTTGAAAGAATAATCTTCATTTTTTTTATTCGATTACCAGGTATTTGATTATGGTATTTATAATTTATTTTTTAATGAGACAGAAATAACCAAGACTTGAACTACTCATCACTGAGTTTCCCTTCTCTGTGGGTTCCAAGTAGAGGTTTAGATGAGCCCTTTGGAGAAGACTAGACAATAGGTTGGTACCTTGAATGAGGATTGGGTTGTATTCATTAGCTTCAGAAATGTATTCAAAGCTTTAGAAGTTCCTGACACAGAACATAATTCTGATACTAACATAATAGCAGTTGTGCCATTTTAAAAATAATGGCTATTCTTGTGTGAAAAACAACTATCCTTCTGGAAATGTTTAAGTTTTTTAAAACATCTTTTTTATAGGACCAAAGCTCTTCAAAGAACCCAGTGCAAAATCCAATAAGCATATAATACAAAATGCACTAGCTCATTGCTGCTTGGCTGGAAAAGTAAATGAGGGTCAGAAGAAAAAAATACTGGAGGTAAGATATATTTTTAATTACAATGATTCTTTTTAAAGTGGTAATTAAATTATACAGTAGTCTATATTAGATTAAATCTTCTTGGAATCAGAAACAGGTGGGGTAGTAGAGAGAACATTGGGATTGGAATCAGGAGGAGTTCAGTTCCTATCTTCAACATGTTCTGCCTCAGTTTTTTTCAGCTGTAAAATGGAGGTAATAGAATTGCACTTAGCCCCCAGAGTTATTCAGAGAATTAAATGACATAATATGTATCAATTGCTTTGCAAACATTATTATTGTTTAGAAGAGGCAGGCAGCTTATAAAAGATACATAGTTACACAAATTAATTACAAAATTAAATCAAGAATTCAGCCAAAATGAGATTCTAGAAAACTAGAAGGTACACCCTTCTTGTCAAGGACCAGCCCGGCTATGCTTGGAGAGACTTACCAACAGGTTGGTTCCCCAGGTGATACTTTGGGGCCCATAGTAATCTGTGAAGACTGCCTTTCAAGATATGGAAGGGTTGTAATCATTGTCAGTGAAAAGAACATCCAAACTGAATTGGAGATTTTCTTACAGTATTGAAGCCCAGAGGTACAAAGTGTTTCATGGAGAGCATAACTTTTTCTTTTGAAATTAAGCTATAGCACACTTTGTAAAGACAAGAAAGTTAGTACAAAGGGAAGAATTATTTTACTTAGTACATGATTGCAGAATTTCCTGTGAAATTGTAATGTTTGTAAAGGACATAGAGGATTTTGCATTTAAAGTATCCCTGTATCTAGTATTTATTTCTAATTTTACAAGATATATTCAGCTTTGTCCTTTTTACAAATAGCCCTTATTTGTATTTGTACTAGGTATTTTTAGAAGGTAGATAGTGACTCAAAGCATAACTGTCTGTTTTTATTCTTTATTCTAAAGGAAATGGAGAAGTCTGATGCCAACAACTTCTTGATCTTGTTCCGGGATTCAGGCTGCCAGTTTAGGTCTTTATATACCTACTGCCCAGAAACAGAAGAAATCAATAAACTGGCTGGAATTGGCCCTAAATCTATCACTAAAAAAATGATAGAAGGGCTATATAAATATAACTCTGACAGAAAGCAATTTAGCCACATACCTGCTAAGACCATGTCTGCCAGTGTGGATGCAATTACCATTCACAGTCATTTGTGGCAGTCCAAAAGACCAGTAACACCCAAGAAACTGTTAACCACTAAGGCATAGTAGTTGGGGAAAATATTTGCTTCAGAACACTTGTGATATATTTGCACTTCATCTTTTTGCCTATCAGAGATAAGGTTTTGGTTGCCAACAAGACTTTTATTACTTAAAACTGGACACTAAGCTCTGTTGATGTAATGCACAACTGGAATGTAAACTGCAGTATTTGGGAACTGAGAAGATTATCACTTTGGTGATAAGTTCAAGTGATCATGGGAATGTCATAATTTACATATGGAGATGTGTATGTGGTAATAGAGGGTACATCTGCACGAGATAAGGTTTGATACACAAGCACTGAATGTTCTTCTGTAGTAGCTGGACTTAAGGTTGAAAATATGGTTAAAATTATGGAATTTTGTGTTTCTGTTACGTTTTTTTACCTTTTAATGTATGTTCTCGTCTTCAAATGCTTTATTTTGCTAATTTTTCCTCTACTAAAGAAACTTTGGTCTATTCTTAAACTCCATTTGAATTTTGTTATATATGGAAACTGAGATTAAATGAAACACATCTTAAGAGGTAATTTGCACCTTTCTTAATGATGCTGCGAAAAAAAAACACTAGATTTTGTTTTGCAAAAACCCTCAAGTTTTAATGATGCCATAGCAGTTTCAAAAACTGTTACACTAAGTATTTGCAATCTGTATTTATTATTCACACAAGTATTAACATTTCTTTAAGAAAAGGAGGAAGTGTTTTTATAGAGCTGCTAAAATTTGTCTTTTCGGGTTTAGGTAACTGTAAAGAATTAAATCTATGTATGCTGTATCCACATCAGCTCTGCTCAACTCAGAATGATGTAGATTTTCTTTTAATAAAAAGAGACTCACTTGTAAAGTAAATCACTTTATAATCTTGCAGAAATGAATGACATTTTGAGAATAGTCTTTTCATCTGATGTCCAGCCATCTGTTGTTTTCAGGAGCTTTTTCCATTATATTTATAAGCAGTACAAAAACTAAGAAATCTTTTTTAAAAATATGGACAAAGGGCTGCATTTTTATTTCAAAACAATGTCTAATTCTATTTTTTCTTTGCTTAGCTTGGACATTCTTTCATTTTAAATTGTTTTCAAATAGAATTATTTAGTTTGAGTACAAACTTGAAACCCTCCTCTATATGATCTTTGGTTTCTTTATAATGCTTACCAGAGTGTTAGTTGGGGAAAAAAAATTATTCTCAGGAAAGGACTTGAATGATTATGTGACCCTGTCATGGTCAGTGTTGTGACAACTGTGTCAAATTTAGAGAAAAGGCAGGATTGTGCTGCTAGTAAAAGGCGGCATGTGTTTTCTTTCATGGGAATTAGAGAAACTAAAAAGAAACATTTCTCTTGTTGAGTTGCTTAAAGATAAGGTTGCATATGATGTACTTTATTTACTTATTTAAAAAAAAAAAGGATAGGAATGAGATGTCCCTGAACCATACTTTTTTAATTATTATAAGGCCTTAGGCATCAATGCATCTGAGTTATCAACATTTTCTCAGAAGTGCTGTCAATATTTTACTGTAATTTATGTTCTTATATTTATGTATATTTGTTAAAACTGTAAAAAAAAATCCATAGAACTTCCAATATCTGTGCAAAATGTATGTGTAGCTCAAAACTACTTGTGATCTACTGTTTGCATGTAAGAGACCAGGATATGTAACTCATATTTTAAGCATATACATATTGTGTATATAATATATAAATATTAAAAAAAAAAAAAAGATGGGGGAAGGTTGCACAAAATGTGCCTGTTAGACAACAATGTCCATGATTACAATGAAGTGATTTTAAAATAAACATTTCAGAAAGGTCATAATAAAAAAATAAAAAAAAATTAAACCAGAAAAAGGTGAATAATAGGAATCATTTATTGAGAATTAAGAAGTTAATTATTACATTTGCTTTTTGTAAAAATAAATGATAAATGATTCAGTCTCCAGATAAAGTTTGCCTAAATATTTTTTAAACAAAAAATTTGGTGCATAATTTTAGAAGGAACCCTTCAAATAATTGATACCACATGTGACACAGTGTATCCTGGAGTCTAGTTGTCTAACAGTTGAACTGTAATTTGTGCAGTGTCTAAAGGCAGAGTGTGAATATTTTCACAAGTTCATTGCTCTCAGTACAAAATTTTCTTTATTGATACAGGAAGAGTTTGTGGCTTTTCCTTTTTAAGACTGCAAATTTTCTAATCATGTTATGGCTTTATTTGGAGCCATGTGGGAAAAAAAATTTTTTTAAAGGAAAATGATGCTTTTTGTAAAGACCAGGATTTATAGTTGACCTTGTTGGAACACACTTGTGCTTTTATCAGCAGAGGTCAGATTTCTATTATGACTATGATCGGTATGATTAAAATCTACCAAACAATAGTCTTAGTTACCAATGCAAAGATGTTCAATTCTGTTACTACAGTTATAGAATATTTTCAGTTCCTCTTGATTTGTTTGAATTTTGATTTTAATGTTATAGCTCTTCTTGTTTGGCTGTTTAAAGCCAAAATCAAATAATTTAATTATGGTTTCATGGGCACTGTTGAGCAATGTATGCTGTGTATGGTGTGATTATCTATCCACTTGAAGCATTATTTCCAACTTTTTTTTTTCAGATGCTGTGCTGTAAAATATTGTCATATTGTTCATTTCCTGGTATAGTGTATTCCCTCCCCTGCTTTCCTTTGAATAAAAGCATGGCACCAAATGATTTATTATTTGTCTCAAGTTAAAAAAGGGGCAGGGGGGAAGAAGCATATCCTTTCTGTGATTTGACCCTTTACATTTTTGCAAGTCAGTTTGTTCAAAAGATTGAATTCTAGATTTCTTTTGTGGTTATATATATACTTAACGGCTAAGTTTTCAAATCCTCCATGAAGAATATCTCTTAGTAATGTAAAAGAAAACTATATTGGAGTAGTTGGACTTAATTTGTACAATAATATAAAATGTTCAGATTTTCTCTTATTACATTCATTTTTTCATTAGTCTATTTCCATTAGCTGTGAACTTAGATTGAATAATGATAGGATGGGGCAGCTAGGCAGTGCGGTGGATAGAGCACCAGCCCTGAAGTCAGGAGGACCTGAGTTCAAATCTGGTCCTAGACACTTAACATTCCCTAGTTATGTGACTCTGGGCAAGTCACTTAACCTCAATTGCCTCAGCAAAAAGCAAAAAAAAATTTAAAATTAAAAAAGAATAATGATAGGATTAGAATTTATGACATGGATAAATAACCATAGTATCAGACTTATTCCAGAGTACATCTACTAACCAAGGAGAGCTTTATCCCACAGTCTTAAGATCAGTTCTTTTGATTTGGATCTTGTAAATTACTAGTTAAATTTTATTCTTTTGGATTGTTAGTTTTATACAATTAAAAGGGATCTGAGAATTTGCTCTATTTCATTTTAAGATGAGGAAACAAAGGACTCAAAAACAGGTAATCAGCCCAGCATCATGCAGATAACAAATAACAGATCAAAAAGTAAAGCATGAGCTGACTCCAAAATGGTGTGCTTCCCCATAAACATAAGCATTTACCAAATGCTTAACTTGGTTCCAAGCCTTGTTTATGTTGGAAAGACTGGCATTAAATATTGCCTGCTTTCAATGAGCTTAAATTCTATTTGAAGGAAACACTTTTCTGATTTCTCCAACTGTTGACCAATTCCTTCCCCCAACCCCTCGTCCATCACAAAATTATCTTGTGTTAATTTTGTATTGTCTTTTTGCTTAAATTGAATACAAGGTGATTGGTGAGGAGAAAGAATGGGAATAGGTGAGGTCTTACCTAGAGTTGTAATGGAATCTAGAGATTCTAAGAATCAGTGTATATTATAAGAGAGTGTTTGAAATTAAAGGGGCAGCCAGAGCAAAGGCACAGAGATAGAAACAATGGAATACTGATCGGTTGGAGGAATAACAGATCAGCCAATCTGGCTGGACGAGAGTTAAGGAAAGTGAATAATGTCATTTATAAGGTTAGAAAAGTAAGTGGGAAAGAGTTTTTAATTATTATTTCTGTAATCCAAAAGATGGTTAAAAGTGTGGTGCTAGAACTGCACTTTTGAAGAAAATAATTTTTGTGGTCATGGCAGAGGGAAAGCCTTGAGGCAAGGAGACTAGTTAGGAAACTCTTGAATGGTAACTGAGTAAGGGTGGTGGCTAAGTGAGGGCAGAGAGAGATGTGAAAAGGAGAGATGCTGCAGAAGCAGAATTGATCAAACCTGGCAACTGATTACAGATAAAGGCAGAGTGAGCAGTTGGGGATAACTTGGTGCTCCAGGAAACTGGTCAAATGAAGGCTAAACTGTGGAGAAAGTGTCATCTGAATTGTTAAAGGAGGTTGCTCATTGGGAGCTTCTTACATGCCATGAACTCACAGGTCTAGTCAAAAAAATTATAAATAAAAAGAATATGTGTATGTCCATATGTGTGCATGCTTTCAAGATAAAGATGTTACAGGAATGCTAACTTTACTAAACATGTAGTCTTTAAAGCTTTCATAGATCCCACATTACTCTTTTTCAGAGGTAGGTGGGTCACACTATTCTCTCAGCAGTTATGTTTCTGCGACTTTTTTCCCATCTATGGCAAAAGAGGCATGATCCATAAAAGCATGAGAAATAATTGACCCTTCAATTCAATGTTCATTGGGATCGTCACTCAGGAAATTAAACAAGAAAAGTAAGGCACAAAAAGACTGAGCCCAACACCAAAGAGAGGCATGGGTCCTCCCATGAACTCCCAGAAAAAATTTCATGGCAGATGGGGAAAAAATTCCACTTGGGTAGCATAAAGGGCAAATGAACTACACAATTAAGAACCCGAACAAATGAAAATTCCTACCATTGGACGATAATCCGCAGAAATAATCCTGTGTCAAAGAATGACCTATAAGAGAAAAAGAAGCCTGTTAGGCAAAATCCCTACAGCAATGAATAACAAAAATGCTTCCATAAGTGGAGCCCAAAATTGGTACCTTAGGAACTTTTAATTCCACAGGTAACACCAAGACTAAAGAAAGATTAATTAAATAAAGGGCCACAAAATAAAGAATAAAAATCTAGAATGACAAAAAGGAAGATTAAATAACAACGAAGGGGGGGAGGGAACCTTTTTAGAAAAAGCCACAGAAAATACAGTTCTAAAAACTAATGTTTTAGACTACAAAACCTTAAAAATCAATGGCATTTTTATATAACGGGAATAATAGAAAAATCCCATTCTAAATAATTTTAAAATGCATTGGGCATAAAGGGATCAATCTAGCAAAGTACAAGAAAGATTTGTATAGATTCAATTATAAATTAAAAATTATAGACACATCTCCTCCCATCTGAGGTGTGTAGTGGTATCTCAAAGTTGTCTTAATTTTCATTTTTCTGATCAATAGTGATTTAGAGCACCTGCTCATTAGAAATAGTTTTAATTTCTTTATCTGAAAATTGTTCATATCCTCAAAGTACTTTTCAATGACTTTCTTTTGGATTTCTTCAAGGTTTGCTTTTTTGTCTCTCAATTAAGAAACTTTGAATTGAAGTAATCTGATACAAAGCAAGACCACAACAGGAATTTTTCTTTCCCCCTACCAAACTTCTGTATTCATTAAAGGAACCACCATTTTTCCAGTTTCCTAGGTTCACAACTTTGGCATTATCATCAACTTCTCACTGTGTCTCACCCTACATAACTAATCATTTGCTGAATCTGGCCATTTCTATTATCCATTTTTCATGTTTTAAATATGATCCCTTTTTTTAAGAATAACCAAATTTTTCTTTTATTAAAAATGTTACTTTTTTTCAAAAGCTTTTTCCACATCTATTGATATAATTATGTAATTTTTGTTGCTTTTGGTTTTTTTATTAAAGCTTTTTCTTTTCAAAACATATAAATAATTAAGCATTGTGGTGAGACTCAACTGAGATAATCTATTCAAGTACCATGCAATTAATTGCTTGATTATCTGTGTGCAGTTGCAGTCCAAAGGGCTTCCATGTGAGTCATCATCCTGGGTTTAGTCTGAAACCTGTATGTTCATTTCTAACCCAGACGGTCCTTCCCCATCATGTCTTGTATCTAATACCAAAACTTTCTGAAATAATGGATCATTTGAAATATTCTGAAAACCATGTGAGAAAGCAGAGTGAATTTGGAGTCAGCAGACCTGGGTTCAGTCAAGGGCCATGCATGGACTGCACCAAATTCTAGTGATACCAAAAAAGTCAAAACTTGGTTGCTACAAGTGAGGAGCTACATGCTGATGTGGGGGAGGTAACATGCAAATAACTATGTACCCACAAGATATTCCACCTGTGTCCAAAACATAACCTCTTCATCCATAGCTTCCTCCTATGTAAATTGGTAGACAAGGTCCCTCTCAGCTCGAAATCTGTGGGCTGTTGGTCCTATTTCTTGGGAGCATGGGGACTTGTTCAAGTGATTACTCACAAAGATGGGAAGAGTTTCCCTTCAGGACAGAGGGCCAAGGGCACAGTGTCCAAAGGATCAGGCCCTTACATCCTAGGAACATAATTCAATTTAACAAGTATTTATTAATCACCTATTATATGTTACGGGTTCTGCTGGGCTAGGTACTGACAATACAAATATAAAGAATGAAATTCTCTAAAGTAAGGAAGGGAAGAGAGAGGTATTTATATAGCATTGAATTATATATGGAAGTTACTATAATATAAAAGTAAAGGCCATTTGTAAATTTGTAAAATTTGTAAAAACCTAAATATAGAAATTCTCCTGGGCTCCATGGATATCTCCCACTGCCCTAAAAGAACCCTGTCCTATCATTTGAACCATAAACTTACAAAGGGCAAGAAGCCAAGTCCCAAGCAAGAAACATAACTCAATGTTCATCATATCTAGTTGTTTCTCTATTCTAAAATCTTCTTTCCCTTCTAAACTCCTCTAACCACCCAGACTAATTTCCCTAGCAGTTTCCTCCCTACTCATTTCTGGCTTTCAGGATCACTCATGTTCTCTAGGTGCCAGACCAAAATTGCCCCCATTCTCTTAATCTGAGAGGTAGGCAGTCACACCCAGTTGAGTGGGCAGTAAAAAAGCAGCAGGAATCCTGGGTTCCAATTCTGCTTCTGACTCATTTCTTGACACCTTGGGCAAATATTGTCTATCCACCTCCACATGTAGGGAATAGGGATTGAAGATAGTGGGTTCCCAGGGATTTAAGGATAATCCACCGTAACAATGAGACACATTTGTGGAGTTATGAATCACAGAAATAAGCAGATTCATTGTTTTCTGAAGCATTCGAAAATATATAAATGATACTTTTTTTCTGGGAAATAGAAAACACCATGAACAAGTTTGGATGCCAGCAGGAGAGAATAGTCCTAAAGCCCTTCCCAAAAGAACATTCTTAGCATTCATAAGTAGAGACACTTAACTCCAAGGTGCCAACATGGTGGCAGTGGGGGTAGTTCCCTCCTCCAATGATAGCATTCCTAATCTCTCCTATGAGTTCCAGGACCTTTGCATCAGTCTCCATAGTGGTGAAAGCCTAAATCTCTGACATTCAGCCACCCCCTCTCTTGGCGTGATTGATTCTTAGAATAATTAACTTAGCTTCACTTAGCTGCTTTCTTGTGGTAAATCACTCCAAGTAGAAGACATATCAACGGGACAAAGATTAGCCTATATCCATTTTGTGGACCATTTGCTATGTTCTCTGAACCTCAGGCCAACTTCCCTTGCCTACTCAGCATTTCAACAGGACTGTTTCTCCTTTCTATTGGGGGGAGGCTTTTGAGAATGCAGGTTCATTTTAACACAAACTTGAGAAACCCATTCACATGAGTTATATATGAAAAAGAATCACAGAAATGCATGTACAGTAGGAGAATCAGAAACAAAACTACTGCAATGACTATAGTGATATAATAATGAAAATGAAAAGAAGACTAATAAGAGTTTCCAGTGGACTGATTGTTGAGGAATTCTTGCTAGTTAATGAAATTTAACTATATATATA
>JAJPUD010000013.1:418907-440935 GCA_023553655.1 Myrmecobius fasciatus | reverse complement strand
TATTTAGTTGTTCTTCAGTCTCATCTTACACTTCATGACCTCTTTTGGGGTTTTCTTGTTGAACCACTCTTACAGGAATGATTTGCTATTTCCTTCTTCAGCTCATTTTACAGAAAAGGAAACTGAGGCAAACAGGATTAAATGACTTTCCCAGGTTTAAACCTAATAAATGTCTGAAGCTGAATTTGAACTCAATTCATCCTGACTCCAAGCCTGGTACTTTATTTCCTGTTCTACTTAGCTGTTTTCCATATAGGACTATAGCCCCTGCCTTTCTCCTACGTCTTTCTCTAATTCTTGTTTGTCCATATTTTCTTCCTCTATTGGAATATAAGCATTTTGGAAGCAAGGACTGTTTTACTTATACTTATTTAGAATAATGTCTGGTACATAGTGAGGAGCAGCAAGGTGTAATGGATTAGAGGGGTGGCCATGGATAAAATTTTAAAAAAAGAGTAAAAATGCTATGTTATGTTATGTTACATAGCATTTTTACTCTTTTTTTAAAATTTTATTTATCATTTTTACTCTTTTTTGTTGTTTGCTTCCATTTTGTTTTCTTTATCATTTTTCCCTTTTTGATCTAATTTTTCTTGTGCAGCATGATAATTGTATAAATATGTATACATATATTGGATTTAATATATATTTTGACTATATTTAACATATATTGGATTATTTGCCCTCTAGGAGAGGAGGTGGGGGGAAGAGAAGGAAAAATTTGGAATGCAAGGTTTTGCAAGGATTAGTGTTGAAAAATTTTATGTTCAAAACATGGATATGTTTTGAAAATAAAAAGCCATAATAAAAAAATAAAAATTAAAAATAAATTTGATCCCAGACTCTTATTAGCTCTCTTGAGACTCTGGCCAGGTCACCCTATTTGCCTCAGTTCATCTGTAAAATGAGTCGGAGAAGGAAATGGCAAACCACTCCAGTCTCTGCCAGGAAAACCTCAAATGGGGTCAGGAAGAGGTGGGCATGACTGAAGAATGACTGAACAAGAACTACAACCAGTATGCATTTGACAAATGTTATTTAATTACTCAGAGTCCCATAAGTAGAGTAAGCATCAAAGGTGAGACCAACTCTCCAGAAAGGAGAAAAATGTGTACTTGACACACTTTTAATAATCTTCACTATTAACATTTTCTCTAGCACATTCTAGTCTAGACAATCAACAGAATAATAAATCAAGCCCAATTTGTAACTCTTTCCATGCTTGCATTCACAATGAAATAATTCTCTCTTGTAAGCTGACTGGAGCAACACACCTCTGGTAGTAAGCATAAAAGCTAGGATTGCAGGAGGATCTCTGATTTCAAACTCAATGCTCTGTGGCTTGTGGCAAATGAATCTGGGGCCAGGAGTTCTGAGAAAAGGCCCTTACAGAGCAATCCTGCCCATCAGAAATAGATGGAGGGGATCCATTTCCTGAAGAAAAGATGAAGGGTGAGGTGGAAAAGTCCTAAAATCTCAATGTTCAAGGCTATAAGAGACCTCACAGAGCATCTGGGCCAGTGATTCTCAACCTTTTCCAATATAAGGACCATATTTAATGCAAAACAAGACAAAATGTTATCTCCTTCTCCACACACAATAGCAATTAGACTAGTGGAATCTGTTGAGGAAAAAAACAGGATAAAAAGCTAGGTACTTTATAGTATATCGTGTAGAAAACGGTCTATATTTTGGACTTAAGAGAACTTGTATTCAAATCTGAACTTACTTGTGTGACTTTGGGGAAATCATTTCATCACTTTGGGCCCCAGTTTCCTCATTTGTAAAACTATGGGATTGAATTAGATGTTCTCTGAGGTTTCTTCTAACATTATGGTGTTACTAGGAATTCATCGATGATTTTATGATTTGTTTTAATAGTTATATTAATAATATTTTAATTTCTAATTACATGCAAATATTGCATATAATACATAAATATAAAATCTTAATTTAATGGATGAATACTTACAAAAATATAGATTGCCTAGATTGACAGAAGAAGAAATAAATTGCTTAAATAGTCCCACTTCAGAAAAAGAAATTGAACAAAATGAATTCTTAAAAAAAAAAAATTATCCAGGGCCAGATGGATTTACAAGTGAATTCTACCAAATATTTAAAGAATAATTAATTTCAATATTATACAAACTATTTGGAAAAATAAGGGAAGAAGGGGTCCTACCAAAGTCTTTTTATGACACAGATATGGTACTGATACCTAAACCAGGAAGAGTCAAAACAGAGAAAGAAAATTATAGCTTATATGTCTCAATCTCCCTAATTAATATTAATGCAAAAATCTTAAATAAAGTATTAGAAAAGAAATTACAGCAACTTATCACCAGGATAATACACTATGAACAAGTAGAATTTATACCAGGAATGCAGGTACTGGTTCAATGTCAGGAAAACTATTAGCATAATTGATTACATTAATAACCAAACTAACAGAAATCATATGATCATATCAATAGATGCAGAAAAAGTATTTGACAAAATGCAACACCCATTCCCATTAAAACCACTAGAGAGCAAAGGAATAAATGGAGTTTTTCTTAATATGATTAAGTAACATCTATCTAAAACCATCAGCAAGCATCATATGTAATGGAGATAAACTTAGAAACATTCCCAGTAAGATCAGGGTAAAACAAGGTTGCCCACTATCATCATTACTATTCAATATTGTATTAGAAATGTTAACTTCAGCAATAAGAGGGGGAAAAAAAGAAATTTAAGGAATTAGAGTAGATAATGAGGAAACAAAAATATCACTCTTTGCAAATGATATACTTAAGATGGTATATTTAAGAGAATCCTAAGCAATCAACTAAAAAACTAATAGAAACAATTAACAACTTTAGGCAAAGTTGCAGGATGCAAAATAAATCCAAATAAATCATTGGCATTTCTAAATGGTACCAACCAAGTCCATCAAAAAGAGATAGAAAGAGAAATTCAATTTAAAATAAATGTAGATAATATAAAATATTTGGGAGTCTACCTGTCAAGACAAATCCAGGAACAATATGAACACAATTACAAACACTTTTCATAAAAATAAAGTTAGGTGTAAACAATTGTAACAATATCAAGTGCTCATGGGTAAGCCAAGTTAATATAATAAAAATCACAATTCTACCCAAATTAATCTCCTTATTCAGTGCCATGCCAACCAAACTACCAAGAAATTAATTTATAGAGCTAGAAAAAATAGTATCAAAATTTATCTGGAAAAACAAAAGGTCAAGAATTTCAAGGAAATTAACGAAAAACAATGCAAATGAAAGTGGCCTACTGTACCAGATATAAAACTGTAATAAAGCAGCAGTCATCAAAATCATTTGGTAATCTGATAAGTGTGAGGTGGTGTCTCAGAATTGTTTTGACTTGCATTTCTCTAATCAGTACTGATTTAGAGCATTTTTTTATCTGACTATTGATAGTTTTGATATCTTCTGAAAACTGTGTGTTCATATCCTTTGACCATTTTATTACTTAGGAAGAGAGAAAAGAAGAAAACCTATAGAAATAGAGTTTCCTTAAAATAGATTAAGCAAAAATAAAATTAAACAATAATATCTTTTAAAAAGCATGGATTTTTTAAAAATCTCAGTTCAGAAAAAGAAAGTCATGAGAAACAAGGATAAAAAAAAACCTAATTTTATATGTAACTGAATTAAATAATCCAATAAAATGAGTTTAAAATTGAATAAGAGGATCCAACCATTCTGGAGAGCAATTTGGAACTATGCTCAAAAAGTTATCAAACTGTGCATACCCTTTGACCCAGCAGTGTTTCTATTGGGCTTATATCCCAAAGAGATCTTAAAGGAAGGAAAGGGCCCCACATGTGCAAGAATGTTTGTGGCAGCCCTTTTTGTAGTGGCTAGAAACTGGAAATTGAATAGATGCCCATCAATTGGAGAGTGGCTGAACAAATTATGGTATATGAATGTTATGGAATATTATTGTTCTGTGAGAAACTACCAGCAGGATAATTTCAGAGAGACCTGGAGAGACTTGCATGGACTGATGCTGAGTGAAATGAGCAGAACCAGGAGATCATTATACATGGCAACAACAATACTATATGACGATCAATTCTGGTGGACATGGCTCTCTTCAACAATGAAATGTTTCAAACCACCTCCAATTGTTCACTGAAGAAAGCCATATACACCCAGAGAGAGGGATGCAAAATGTGGACCACAACATAACATTCTCATACTCCTTGATTGATGTTTGCTTACATTGTGTTTCCTTTATCTGATATATCGTTTGTGTAGATAAGATTTTTCTTGCACAACAATGCTAATTTTGGAAATATGTATACATATATTTGATTTGCCAATATTTTAACATAATTAACATGTAGTGGATATCCTGCCATCTAGGGGAGGGGTGGGGAGTTGGGGGGAAAAATTTGTAACAGAAAGCTATGTAAGGGTTATTGTTGAAGAATTACCCACACATATGTTATGCAAATAAAAAAAATTAGTATTGGTTAAGAAATAGAGTAATGAAGAAGTGGAAGAGATTAGGTTTATAAGACTCAATAATCAATAACTATAGTAATGCAGTGTTTGATAAGCCCAAAGACTCCAGTTCCTGGGATACGAACTCACTATTTGACAAAAATGGCTGAGAAAATTAGAAAATAGTATGCAGAAACTAGGCACTGACCAACACCTAACACCCAATACCAAAATAAAGTTGAAATGGGTACATGATTTAAATATAAAAGATGATACTTTAAGCAAATAAGGAAAACAAGGGATAGTTTACCTCTCACATCTGTGGTGAAGGAAGGAATTTGTGGCCAAAGACGAATTAGAGAACATTATGAAATGCAAAATAGATCATTTTGATTACATTAAAAAGATAATTATACAAACAAACCCAATTCAGCCAAGATTAGAAGGGAAGCAGGAAACTGGGGGAAAAAATTTTACATCCAAGGGTTCTGACAAAAACTTCATTTCTAAAATATATAGAGAATTGACTCAAACGTATAGGAATGCTAGCCATTCTCCAATTAATAAATAGTCAAAGAATATGAAGACAATTTTCAGACAAAGAAATTAAAGTCATTTCTAGTCATATGAAAAATCACTATTAATCAGAGAAATACAAATTAATACAACTCTGAGGTAGTATTTCACACTTTTCAGATTAACTAAGATGACAGGAAAAGATAATGATAAATGCTGGAGGGGATGCAGGAAAACTGGGACACTAATACAAAAACTGAGACACTAATACATTGTTGGTGGAGCTGTGAATTGATCCAACCATTCTGGAGAGCAATTTGGAGCTATGCTCAAAAAGTTATCAAACTGTGCATACCCTTTGACCCAGCAGTGTTTCTACTGGGCCTATATCCCAAAGAGATCTTAAAGAAAGGAAAAGGACCCACATGTGCAAAAATGTTTGTTGCAGCCTTTTTTGTAGTGGCTAGAAACAAAACTTGAGTCAGACGGCATGAGTTGGAGAATGGCTTGAATAAGTTATGGTATATGAATGTTATGGAATATTATTATTCCATAAGAAACAATCAGCAGGATATTTCACAAAAATCTGGAAAGACATGAACTCATGCTAAGTGAAGTGAGGAGAACCAAGAACACATTGTACACAGCAAACAAGAAGATTCTGTGATGATCAACTCTGATGGACTTGACTTTTAACGAGGTGATTCAGACCAATTCTAATAGACTTGTGATGGAGAGAGCCATCTCCATTCAGAAAGGTAACTATGGAAGCTGAATGTGAATCACAATATAGTATTTTCACCTTTTTTGTTGATATTGTTTGCTTGCTTGTTTTTTCCTCTAATTTTTTTTCCTTTTGATCTGATTTTTCTTGTGCAGCATGATAAATGTGGACATATATTTAGAAGAACTGCACATTTTTAACCTATATTGGATTACTTGTTGTCTAGGGTAGGGACGGTGTAGGAGGGAAGAAAAAAATGTGAAATACAAGTTTTTACAAGGGTGTGAATGTTGAAAATTACCTTTGCATGTATTTTGAAAAAATAAGCTATTATTTAAAAATCTAAATTTAATGCATTTATACTGTATAATACATGTTTCTTTTACATGCCATATTTAATGTTTATGTTCATTAAATTTATAAGATAACATAATATTTATACTATAATATATTTACATATTATATTTAATATGTTTATGATATAACATATACTATAATAGACAATAATTTTAATCCATTAATGAATTTGAATGCTAGTTCAGTACAACAACCTTTACTTACATTTAAAAAGTAGTGAATAACACATGGCTATGTGAATCATTATTCAATGATTCTCCAGAGGGAATGTCTGCTTATTTGCTATGTTGAATTATTTACTGAGATGGGTTCTATGCAATAGTTCTGTAGCCTATAGGATAAGAACCACTGATCCAGCCCAATTCCATCATTTAAACATAATGGAACTGCGGAAAGGACCTGCCTAAAGTCACACAAGAGTGATATAGAAAAGAGATGAGTTTCAGATAGAAATCCTCTGCTTTCTCCACTAGAGCATTTTTCTTGTGCCTTTCTTGGACCTATCTCATGAGGAATCCTAACCAAAATGATGACTCTTCATCTTCAAAAATGGGAAAAATTATCAACAATTCACAAAGTTATATGCAGGGTCCCTGATATTTCAAAAGAGGACATTTCTTGGTTTTTGGGGGGAGGGGCAAAATGGGGATTGGGGTTTATTATGTTTTTTTTTTGTTTGTTTGTTTTTTAGGCAATCAAGGTTAAGTGACTTATTCAGGCATACAAACTAATAGATATCTGAGTCCAGATTTGAAATCAGTTCTTCCTGATTCCAAGCCTGGTGCTCTATCTACTTTACCACTTAGCTGCCCCAACATTTGGCTGTTCAAGTGTTTTCACATCCATAATTTCACTTGATCTTCAAAACAACTAAATCAGGTCCTTCTGCCCATTGAGAAGTAAAGTGAACTATCTAATTATGCCAAAGACTTCCAGAACTTCCAAATTCCAGAATGGCACAGTTCTGACCGGTTCACCTCACCTACTCAATAAACTCCAGTGGCTTCCTATCACCACAGGGACCTCTCCCCTTCCATCTTGTCTCCCCCATCAAATCTCAGGTCTCACTTCTACCACTTTTCTAGCCTTCTTAACCTGCACACTTTCCAGTGACATCAGCCTCCTGGATGTCCCTCCAAGAAGACACTATCCAAATTCTGGATATTGTCACTGACTGACTCCCATTCCTGGAACGTTCTCCCTTTTCATCTCCACCTCTGGGCTTCCCTGCTAAAATACCACTTTGTACAAGGAGTCTTTCCCCATCTTCCTTTGTTTTAGTGTCTTTCCTCTGATATTTTCCATTTTCTCCTGGATCGAAATTGTTTGTACATAGTAGTTTGCACTGTCTCCTCCATTAGCGTTCCTATTTCTTTATTTCCCCAATACTTAGTACAGATCCTGGCACATAGTAAATGTTTAATAAATGTTTGTTGACTGACTGTGGTCTTTGTGGATGTGGAGAAGATGCTCCAAGCTCCTCTCTCTGAGTCTAAAACTCGTCAGTGCTCAGGACTCTTCAGTCCCCCCTCCCCTCGTGGCATTCAGGAATCCCAAAGTCCTTCAGATCAGATCCTCCTTTGTCCTCGTTTGTCAGGTGGAGGTGGGGAGGGCGGTGGGGTTAAACCAGTCCTCTTCATCCTTCTCTTCTACCAGCATCTTTCTCCACCCACTTCAGTCTCCACCCCTCTTCCTCCCTCCAACCACCTTTTTTAACCTGGGGTAGCAGGAAGGGAGGTGTCAGGGGAATGAGCAGTGAAGCAAGCATCTTAACTAGCCACCCCAGATGTCATTTTAGAAAATCTTAAGTCTGCTTCTACAGGGACTTTTCCTGGGGTTCTCCAGGTCTGAAAAGTTATAAGCAAGCTGGTCACCATGACAACAGAATCCTGGAGTCCCAGCCCTGGAGAGGGAGATGAAGGCTATGAGTGGTCAGGGGACTATGAGGAGCCAAAGTTCTGTCCCATTATTGATCTCCCCTACAGCCATATCTATATACCCCTCCTCTATCTGGCAGCCTTTGGAGCCGGGCTGATGGGCAACTCCTTTGTGGTTTGGCTGTTGGTCAGGAGGCAGGGCCCACGGAGGCTCATTGATACTTTCGTCCTCCACCTGGCAGTGGCCGACCTGGTTTTTGTGGTCACCTTGCCCTTCTGGGCCGCAGCTGCAGGCCTGGGAGGCCGCTGGACCTTTGGGGAGGATCTGTGCAAAGTCAGCAGTTTTCTAATCTCCGTGACCCGGTGTGCCAGTACATTGCTTTTGACTGGCATGAGCGTTGATCGATACTTGGCCGTGGTGAAACTCTTGGATTCTAGGTCTCTTCGAAACCAAGGCTGCATTCTAACCACATGTGGAGTGACCTGGACCATCTCCATTGTGGCTGGTATCCCTTCCTTGGTCTACAGGAAACTGCTGCCCATGCCGGTGGGTCCAGGCAGCCTGTGTGCCGACGACACTACTGACGTCTTCCAGTGGCTCAGTCTCCTTATCCTCTTGCTCACATTCATCTTCCCACTGGTTATCATCCTTTTTTGCTATTTCCTCATTTCTCAACGTCTCTGGAACCCTCCCCACCTAGGCCGGGGCCGAAAGAACTCCCTCAGGATCATTTTTGCCATTGTAGGCACTTTCACGGGCTCCTGGCTACCCTTTAGCATCCTGAAGACCTTTTTCCACATTGCCCACCTGAGGGCTCTCCCTTTGGACTGCCCGCTGGCTCTGGCATTACGCTGGGGTCTCACCCTCTCTACCTGCCTCGCTTTTGTCAACAGCAGTGCCAACCCCATCATCTACCTGCTTCTGGATCGATCCTTCCGGGCTCGGGCGCTGGGGTCATGCAAGCACGCCCAGCCACCCCTGGCAAGCAGAGTGAGCTCAGTCTCATCTCTCTCAGGGGGGGACAGCTCCATATTCCAAGGCTGGGTTTTGGGACGGGGTCGGAACCCCCGAACGTGTCCTAGACTTTCCTCACCCCCGAGTCCCTGAGGGAAAGAGGAAGGTGTTGCAGGAAGCAGGAGCATCGAGACAGGAATGAGCAGGTAATAGGTGAACAGCATGACAATTCCCCTACTTGAGATGCTTTTTTTCTCAAAGCAGACAGCACCAGCTTCTCTGCCTGGAATCTTGCAGCTGAGAGCCAGACCAAGACCAAAACACTGGGCACCCTTTGCCAGCCCAGGACAGCTGGCCCACACATTCCCCTCAGTTCCTTTTTGAACTCTTGGACCATTTTCCTCACTGTTCCTCCTGCTAGAGAGATTGGTCACTAGCCCTGAAAAAAACCTGACCCAGAGAATCCTGGAATCAAAAGTCCTGCAGCATCACTGTAGCCGTGGCAATGAATTTTCTTCTCTATACTTTCATTTCTGATTTTTCTCTTTACCAAAATGCCAGACGAGATCAGAATATGACAATAACCATTAACCATAACAGCTTGCATGTATATCGTGTTTTAAGGTTTGCAAAAAGTACTTTACAGATTTCAGTGTATTTGATCAGAATATCCCAGAATATCAAAGCCAGACTCCCATTTTTGGTTTGCCCTAGTCCTAAAGATCAGCATGATTCCAATTCACCTCAACCTCCCATCCCCAATCCCACAAACTGATAATGATGGCTGGAGACTATAATCTCTGCCCTGCCCTACCCTCTTCCTATTATATATTCTATATATAATATATGTATATGTTATATATTCTCTTCCTATTAGCTCCTCACTCACAACTTCCTCCCTTCCATGGTAATCTTTGTATTTTTGTGGTGTTTCAGGGTGCTCTGAGGTCAGGCACAGCTGCAGTTGATCAAACCAAGACCTTTAGTGATGAAACACCTTTTTTGCTTTTAAAACTGCAGGGCCAGTGTCATGTTTCCTACTTCTAGCCCTTAGTTAGTTTCTTTAGAAGTCTTTGCTTCTAAAGAACCCAGTCACTTCAATTTGTTGTCTGAGCAAAAACCCAAGATGTTGAAAGATGTTCCTCTGAAGCTGTTTTACAGAGCCTCTGAGATAAGGGAAGCAAAAGACATAGAAGCTGCAACCACAAGGAAAGTTTAATAGGGAAGGAAACTGAGGTACAGGGTCGGGGCAGGGGCAGAGGCAGGGGCAAGGAAAGTGACTACCCCAGAGTCAAAAATTTGCAGTCAAATTGTATTTGGTTTTTTGCTGGATTTATTTACCCACTCTTATCTTTTCTCCTTTCCTTAGTCCTCAAGACTCTAAAATATTCAGACTTGACTTTGGACGGTATAGGAGGGTGGGTTCTGTTGAGAAGGTAATACTAGACTAAGCAATTGAGCTTCTGAGCTCTCATGTTCTTCTTTCCTTGGCCAAGGAACAACAACAACAACAAAAATCCATAAAGTTTTCTGCCAGCAAAGAACTGTCCTATCCTCGATAATAAATATTTTTAACAAATTCTGGTCTCCCTGTTTTTTGTCTGCTTGAAGTTGTCACCTGAGTCTCTGGGGACAGGTCTCATGATGGGTTGACCAGAAATCAAATCATCCAAGAAATGAGGTTGACCTCAGGAGTTTAAATTTCATTGCAGAGGACCAGGGGAAATACCCTGACCAAATCAAAAGGAACAAGGCCAATTGATGCCCCAAAATATGTTTCCAAAGAAATCAAGTTTCACACATTTATAGATGGAAAAGTAATGAGGTGAGGGCTTAGAGGCATCTGAAGATAGGTTAATTACCACAATAATGAGTTGGATTACTTTCCTCTTTAAATGAGTTTTGGCAATATTTTCTGTGTTAATGGGTACAAAGCCTCCAGTGGTTTTATTGTTTAGAGCAGGAGTTCTTAGCCTTTTTGTGTCTTGGATCCCCTCGCCAGATTGGTGAAGACTGTGTACCCCTTCTCAGAATGATGTTTTTAAATGCATAAAATAAAATACACAGGATTGCAATGAAAGCCAATTATATTGAAATATAGTTATTAAATAAAAAAAAAACTTTGTGCTTGGAAAACAAATGTACTGTTAGTAAGAGTTGTGAACTCATCCAACCATTTTAATGAACAATTTGGAACTGTACGTATTCTTTGATGTAGCAATATCATTACTAGCTCTGAATCCCAAAGAGATCAAAATAAAAGAAAGAGAACGTTGACGAACAAAAATATTTGTGGTAGCTCTTTTTGTGGTGGCTAAGAATTAGAAATTGAGGGAATGCCCATCAATTGGTTAATGGCTAAACAGGTTGCTTTATATGACTGACTTTTGTGTTATAAAAAATGATAAATCAGATACTTTCAGAAAAATTTTGACAGACTTATATGAATTGATGCTGAGTGAAGTGACCAGAGCCAGGAGAACACTGTATATAGTAACAGCAATATTGTACAATAATAAACTGTGAATGATTTAGCTACTCTCAGCAATGCAATGATCCAAGACAATCCTGAAGGACTTATGAAGAATACTGTCCACCTCCAGGGATGGAGTGGTGATCCAGGCAAACTTTTTTTATTTTATTTTTCTTCTTGGTTTTGCTTGTGTTTTCTTTTGTAACATACCTAGTATGGAAAAGAGTCTTATGTAACTACATATGTATAATCTATATTGAATTGCTTGTGTTCTCAGGAAGGGGTGGAGAAGAAAGAGAGAAAATTTAGAACTCAAAAAATTTTTTTAAATGAATGTTGAATATATTGAATTATTTACTGTCTAAGGGAGGGAGTGAAGAGAAGGTAGGGAATAACAAATTTGGAGCTCAAGGTTTTGCAAAAGTGAATGTTGAAAACTTATCTATGCATGTATTTTGAAAATAAAAAGCTAAAAAAAAAAAGAATGTTGACTATACCAGATTGCTTACTGTTTTGGGAAAGGGGGAGGTAAGGGAGGGAGGAAGAAAAAGATATGCACCTCAAAATCTTACAAAAATGAATGTTGAAAACTATCTTTATATATAATTGGAAAAAGTGAAATACTATTGAATTTTAGCAAAATGAATGTTGAAAATTGCTTTTATGTGTAATTGGGTGAGAAATTAATTTATAAATAAAGAATGAAATTTAAAAATAAAAACAAGCTATGGATCTGCTTTGGGAATTATTTTCAAAACCATAGATTCATAGATTTTAGAGCTAGAAAGGATCTTGGAGGAGATCAGATCTATACCCCTCATTTTACAGATGAGGAAAATAAGGCACAGAGAGATTAAGTGATTACTTAAAACAGATAGTAAATGTCTGAGTCAAGATTTTAATTCAAGTCTTCCCAACTTTAAGCCCTTTGCCATCCCTACTACATCATTCTGCCTCTCAATCTATGCCTTCTCCCTTTTGGTGTTAGAGTTTGATGTTTGGGTGTATTTGCACTTATTGGAACTAGAAGAGAAATTTAAGAATTGTTTTCCTTGAAAGCAACAACCTTCTCCCACCCTGAATGGGGCCAAGAAGCTTTCGAAAGAATCTCTGAATGAGAGAGAGGGTGGAGAGAGGGGAGAGGAGATGAAGAGATGGGGGAAGGGTGTTCATTACCAAATTCTCCTTTATGTTCACATTCGTTTTTTAGTTTTACTCCTGCAGGTTCATTTCTGCTTAGTCAGAAGCTCAAGAGTTTGTTTCTGTCTTTCTATTAGATACATAGTAAGGTAGAATGGATGGACTTAGAACTAGGAAGATCTGAATTCAAATTTTGCTTCCAACATTCACTAGTCATGTGCCAATAGGCAAATGACATTCTTTCTGAGTCTTAGTTTCCTCATTTGTCAAAAGGGAATACTAATGCCCGTAGTATTTATTTAATATAGTTTATAGTAATAATTTTAAATTAATTATTTATTAGGTTTATTTAATAAATACATATTTATTCAATGAAATTTAATAGGGAAGGTAAATATCTAATGAGATGGGAGTAGCTAGATAATGAAGTGGATAGAACACTGGTTCTGGAGTCAGAAGGATCTGACTCACTTAACAAATTTACCAATTTCAAATAACACTTACTAGCTGTGTGACCCTGGGGAAGTCACTTAACCCCCACCCCCTAAAAAAAACTTTTTAAAAATATCTAATGAGATAATGTATATAGAGATAATATATACATATAAAACTAAAGTACTATATAGATGTGATGATGATGCAAGGCTTTTATGTTTAATTTTAATCTAACATGATTGCTTTTCTTTTTTGTGTATTTAGTACCACCTCAGAAAGGGATGGCTGTCCCCCTCTATTTCAATTTAATTTAACATTTTAAAAACAACTACTACGTGTTGGGTAGGCACTGTGTGAGACAGTAGGAATACAAACACAAAAAGAAGTATGTAACCTCTACTCTCAAGGAACTTATGTTCCATTGGTGGATACAATTTATATATGCACAAGTAATTTATAACATATTATATAAATGTAACATTACACATATTATGTATACATATAATATACAATATACATATACTATAACATAATATATAATGTAATAGCTAACTATATATAATTTATAGCTAAATATATAATATTATATACATAGCATATGGTTATAGAATGTAGCCTAGGGCCACCAGGCTACTTTGACTAGAATAGAAAGTGAAGAGTTTGATTATGAAATAAGATTGAAGAGGCAATGCAAAACAACATGTGGTAAAAGTGTAGAAGAGTGCTATTTAGTATTTATGGAAAGAGGGTGATCAGTTGGGGGAAGGGAGAAGATTGTTGATGGCCAGGGTCTTTCCTAAAACTCAGTTATTTCCTCCCCTTCTTTTTATCATGTCAGAGAATTTCTGTGTCTTTCTTTGGGTTCCTGATTGTAATGGCATTTAAAAAAAACTATAGAGAGATGATAGATAGATAGATTTATAGAGAGATAGAAATAAATATAGATAGATATAGATGGATAAATATAGATTAAGATTTATATAGATAAATATAGATATGGATAAATATATATAGATAAATAAAGATGGATAAATATAGATTAAATAGATTAGATAGGTAAATAGATATAACAATATGGATAAATAAATAGAAATAGATGGATATAGATTAAATAGTCTTAGATAAATAGATATAGATGGATAAATATGGATTAAATAGATTTAGAGAGATGTAGATATGGATAGATAGATATGGATGGATAAATATAGATTAAATAAATAGATTTAGATAGATATGGATAGATATAGATTACATAGTCTTAAATTACATGGATAGATAAGTATAGATGGATAAATATAGATTAAATCAATAGATATAGATAAATGTAGATGAGTAGATTGATATATGTAGATAGATATAGATTAAATAGATTGATATAGATAGATAAATAGACATAGATGGATAAATATGGATTAAATAGATTTAGATAGATAAATAGACATGGAAAGATAAATATAGATGGATAAATGTAGATTACAATAATGCTCAAACTATTACAATCAGATGATTGTAAATTTAAAGTTATTTAGAAGTGACCTTTGGAACCATCTAGTCCAATTCCCTTATTTTATAAATGAGGGAATTGAAGCCCAAAGAATTTAGATAATTTATTCCAAGGTCTCAAAGGCAGTAAGTAGCAGAGGTAGGATTAGAACACAGATACTGTAACTCAAATTTTTTTCATGGCAAGGCACTCCCTGTTGAAACTCCAAACCAAACCCAAGACTCTTCACTTGAGTCAGTGCTATTGCTACTGATCCATGCTAATGCTAAAAGGGCAGGAGTGCCCTCGAGGGGAAACTAAGTCAACAGGGAGCCACAAAAAGGGACCAACTTGTTTCAGAGCTGAACCTTATCCACACTATGGTCCTTAAGGGAAGAGTTAAAAGAAGCACAGGTGCTAGGAGTACATGAAATGACTGGCAATCCAGGCCTACAAGAATGGTGCCCTCGGGGAGGAGGCTTTCCTATGCACGGTTTTGATTGGCCCCTCTCTGAGTCATCTCTGGACTTTTATTCCCTCCATCCCCCTCCCAAAGGCTGTGCCCCGGGGCATACTATGGGAACCCAGATGACTGGGCAGTGCTGAGTGAATTAGTGAGTTTAAGAGCATGGCAGTTCTCAGGGAGTGGGAGACTGGGTAAAAGGCTGGTGTGAGATGACTCAGCCCCTGGTGTCACCCTGAGGGCAGAAAGAGTTTTGAGATGGGATCAGGAGCCTGGGGAATCTGAGGGTCTGGCTACCAGTCTGAACTGTCTGTCTGGACTCCCTCAGGTGTAGACCACCACCCTCCTCCAAGTCTTGCTCTTTCCTTCTGAGAATGGAAGTGAATATTGGACAGACAAAAGGAAAATGCCATGGATAATCGGAGTGAAATCACCCACACCCACACCCATCCACCCACACTCATTCATTATCATTATTTTTACATTTTTTCTTTTCACATATATATGTTAATTTTTTCACATAATAGTATTTTCCCCAATTACATATAGTTTTCAAATATTCTTTCTTTCTTTTTTTCTTTCTTTCTCTCCTTTACTTTCTTCCTTTTCTTTCTTTTCTTTTGTTCTTTCTTTCTTTTTTTCCTTTCTTTTTTTTTTTCTGCAATTGAGATTAAGTGACTTACTTGCCCAGAGTCACACAGTAAGTAAATGTTAAGTGTCCAAGGCTAGATCTGAACTCAGGTTCTCCCAGCTGCCCCCAATATTTACTTTTGTAAGATTATGAGTTCCAACTTTTTTTTTCTCCTTCCCTTTCCCCTCCCCAAGATGGCAAGTAATTTGATATAGGTTATACTTGTACAATCATATTAAACACTTTCCCACATTAGTCTTGCCTGGAGGAAAAGAATCAGAACAAAAGGGGGAAAAACATGAGAAAGAAACCCCTCCCAAAATGAAAATAGTATGTTTTGATCTGAATTCAGACTCCATCAGTTCTTTCTCTAGATGTGTATGGCATCTTCCATTATGAGTCTTTTGGAATTGTCTTAGATCATGGTATTGCTGAGAAGAGCCTATCATAGTGATCTTTGTACAATGTTGCTGTTACTGACACACTCATAACCATTAAAAAAAAAAAATCTAGGTAGTTTGGTAGTCCTGGGCTAGAGTCAGTAAATTCTTGAATTACATGTATTTAACCTATATAGGATTGCTGGCTGCCTTGAGGAGAGAGATGGAGAAGAAGAAAAATTCGGAATATAAGGTTTTGCAAAGGTGAATGTTGAAAACCATCTTTGCATATACTTGGAAAAATAAAATGCTATTGAATTTTTTTTGGAAGTTCTGAGTTCAAATTTAGTCTGATTTTTTTACTAGCTAGCTGTGTGACCCTGAACAAGTCACAACCTCTGTCTTAGTTTCCTTATTTGTAAAATAGGGACAATAACAGTACCTCCTTCCCTCCCAAAGTAGTCCTCAGTTTTACAGATGAGGAAACAGGTTCAGAAAAGAGAAATTATTTACCCCAGATTATACAGTTAAACTGGTAGGTAAGGGCAGGCACATAGATGGTGATTAATAAATGTTTACTGACTTATAAAGATATAAATGAAACAGTTCCTGCCTCCAAAGAGCTTTTATTGTATCCTTTTTTAATTTAACATTGATCCAGATTCTCTCCTTTCCACCTTCCCCATCCCCAACACCCACTGAGAAGTCACATGTGAAGTTATGCAAAGCATTTCCATAAAAGTTATGTTGCAAAGAAAATTCAGACCACCTCCCCCCCAAAAAAAACCCTCAAGAAAAATAAAGTAATAAAAGTATGTTTCAATCTGTATTCAGACACAATGAGTTTTTTCACTGGGCATGGATAGGACTTTTCATCATAAGTCCTTCAGAGTATGCTTGGATCCTTATATTGCTAAGAATGAGCTTATGTTGTGTTGAGGAGGAAATATGTCCATATATAAAAGATAGATAAAAATAAATGCAAAGTGATTGGATGTCTTTGGCTGGGGATGGGAGGAATGGGAAAGAATTCTGTAGAAGATAAACTGAAGGAGTATAGAAATTATAAAAGGTAGGAATGGGGGAGGGAAGTGGAATTGCCTTTGAGGCTCCAGGACAGCCTGAATATAGATGTGAGAGATAGATTGCTGTGCATGAGGGACAATAAATTAACCTTTTTGATTGGATTCTAAAGTGCTTAAACTTAACACATAAAGAAAGGAAAGTAGGCTGGAGCCAGATTGTGAATGGCTTTGTGACCTTGGCTGAGGGTCAGATATTTTGGAATATATGTCACTTTGACAGACTTTAGAAGCAAGGTGATCAAGTCACTGAACTTCTTTCTGCCTCAATTTCCCTATCTATAGAATGAAAGGGTTAGATTTAAGTGATGTCTTCTAGGGTCCTTTTCATCTCTAAATCTATGCTTCTGTGATTATCTAGACTGAACAATTAGAGGGCTATTGCAATAATCCAGATGATAGGTGATAAGGGTCATAGATCTAGACAGTGGCCGAGTGGGGATTGAAATCCCCTTTCTCCTGATCATTAGTCTTCCTGTCTTCTTTTTCACTAGCTCATCAGAAACTACTGGAGTCCCTTCCACATGGTGATGTCGCTCCTTACAATTTCTCTATATCATGGGTTAGCATAAGAAATTAAATAGGAATTTGGGGGGAGTTTTGCAGAAGATAAAAAAGCAGGTGAAGGCCAGCAGATGACATAGAGAAAAAATTTAGAACTTAGAAATGAATACAATATATGCATAACATTATCTAATATCAACATATTTTATCTTTTAATATCATAATAAATAATTCAGACTTCTCTGGTATAAAAGGAGGGTCAAAAAAATTTTGCTTAGATTTTATGACCCTAACCCCCAAAATGTGGCAGGAATAACTATAGTTCTTCAAATTCTGCTTGCCTCAAGGACCTGATTGGTAGAATATAGTAAGGCACAAGAAGTCCATGAGAAATAAGGCTTATTCTTGCTATTTGAGATCAGAGGCATAATTTTCTACAATTGGGGCAGAAGAGGAAGAATTACACCATTGGACCCTTTGATAAGGTGATAGTGATTTCTGTAACACTCAGTTTGGGAGGGCAATCAGATGCCCATCAGGGTGGAGAAAAACTGAATTATCTTACTCAATGCTTAAGAACTTTGACATATTTTGGGGGGGATGACTGTTTAAAGGGTTGGGCTGGTTGAAGGCATTTTTGATGTGTGATGCTTAAATGCTTCAGTGATGTAAACTAATTAAGGGAAAAATCAGTTTGAACTGAGAGGAAAAATGCTAGACAGAAGACACAATTTATCTGATTTCATTTTGTTCTAGAAATGACTATCCTTTTGAACCTGGGAAACACTTTATACCTCTTGCCTAATTTGATCTGCCTTGTGTATAATCCCAGAAGGAGGCAAGTTAGACTAGAGTGCTTTTAATGGAGATACCCCTCAAGTGCCTCCATCCTAAAACCACAGCTGTGTGGTCCCTGAAGTGTGGACCCTCTTAAGAACACAAGAAGGCTGACAGTGATTCTGATAAAGAGGAACTGATTTTTCAAAACCTGATGCAGCAAAAATCATCTCGTTCAACTACCTTATTTTGTAGTAAATTTCTGAGAAATCCAGCATATCTAAGCTTTCCTCTGACCTTGGAAAGCATTCCATCCCCTTCCCCACTTCTGCTTCTTATAATCCCTAGACTACTTCAAAGCTTTCCTCCTATAGAACTCTTTCCCACTCCTCTTATCCTTAACCACAGTTATCCATCTTGCACTTATTTTTTCTGTGTTTTATAATTAACTTTATATGTATATGTTTTCCCCTCAATACAATATTATCTCTTGGGGGGCAGGGAAAATTTCATTTATATTCTCACAACAATCAGTAAGCATTTATTAATCACTTTCTATATGGCAGCCGTTATGCTAGGGGCTGAGGGTACAAGAAAAAAATACAAGATGAATTGTCCTTGTCCCTGTAAATCTTACATGCCCTGTAAAACTTACACTAGGGGTAGTGGAGAGAACATGCAGCCTAAGATCAGAAAGACTTGAGTTTAAATTGTGATCTCAGGTACTTAAGCCCTTTGTCTTCCTATGTTTTTTCAACTGTCAGATTAAAAAAGAAAGGGGAAAAATGAGGGTGGAGAAACAGTTTGAAGTAGGAGCAGATAAACCCAAAAAGGAGGTTTTCATTTTTGATAAAATAGAAGAAAGCAATTATGGAAACCCACCTAGTTGATAACTGGGAGGGGGGGAATTTGTTAGGAGGATTTTGTTTCATTTGGGTTAATAACAGGAATGATTAGAATAATAGAACAAAAATAAATTTGACTATTGTAATGCTTAATATAAATGGACTGGACTTAATTTTAATTTTTTAAAATATGACAACAATATGTTACTCATAAAAAGTACATTTAATCCAGAAATATTTAAATAGATTCAGAAGTTTGGTCTAAAGTTTACTTTGTTGATAGTTTCATACTAACTTATAGAAAAAAGAGAATTGCAATGAGTTGTTCATAAGTGAGAAAACATCAGAAAAAGTCAAGTAGGTAAAATCCCAAATACAAGTGTATCAGTTTTAAATACAGATAACCTAAGAGTTTTGCACTAAACTTTATAAAAGAAAAGTTCACATTCTCATGGAAATAGATAAAATAACAATAAGAGTGAAGAATTTTAATACCTCTTTCACAGAATGAAATGAGACTTGATGAACTTGAATAGACTATTAAAGAAACTAAGGCTAATCAATGCAGAGAAGAATTCAATTTTTAAAAAGCAAAGAATATCTATTTTCTTTTAGTTCAAAAAATTGGTTGTGAGAAGAAAATATAGATGCTAATTTGTAACTACTCAAAGGGCTATAAAACTGTATACCCTTTGATCTATTCAGCAGTGCCACTACTGGGTCTGCATCTTAAAGAAATCATAAAAGGGAAAAAGACCCACATCTGCAAAAATGTTTGTAGCAGCAGTTTTTGTGGTGGCAAGATGTGAAAAATGAATAGATGCCCATTAGTTGGAGAATGGCTGGATAAGTTATGATTTATGAAAGTAATAGAATATATTGTTCCATACAAAATGATGAACAGGCTGGTTTTAGAAAGGCTTGGAAAGATTTACATGAACTGATACTGAACAAAACAAGCAGAACCAGTAATACGTTTGTATAATGCAATAGTAGGATTGTGTGATGATCAGCTATGATAGACTTGGCTCTTCTCATCTGCTCAATGATCCAAGATAATCCTATTAAACTTTGGATGGAAAATGCTATCCATATCCAGAGAGAGAATTACAGTCTGAATGAAGATCAATATGTACTATTTTCACCTTTTAAAATTTCTTGTAGTTTTTCTCTTTTGTTCAATTTTTCTTTTTTGAACATGATTCATATGGAAATATGTATTAAATGAATGTATATGTGTAACAAAAAAATTTTTACATAAAACTGGAAAAAATAAAAATAATTTTGAAAATTAATTAAAAACAAGAAACTATAAATGCTATCAATGGGATGGAACCAAGGCAATTCTCAGAAATATAGTATTTATTGGCTATAAATACGAATATGAAAAAGAGAAATTTAGTGGGTAGGTTTGTACTTTAAAAACTGAAAAAAAAAAATAAAGCAATAAACAACAGGAAACCGAGAAACAAAAATAACCAAAAACACACCTAAGCTTAATAGTTTGAAAATAAGAAAACAACTCAAATTATTAATCAAATCCAGAGTTGTTTTAAAAGGCCAAATCAAAAGGTCAACAAAAATAAACAATTAACATATCTTATTTTTAAAGAAAGAGAAAACAAAAATCACCAAGATCAGAAATGAGAAAGTAGAACTCATGAGGGTTAAAGAAATTTTAAAAATTATCAGAGATGATCGTACTCAGTTTTGACTTTAACACTTAATAATTATACTACCATAGGGAAGTTATTCAAGCTTTTCCTCAAGTTTCCTCATTTGTGCAATATCTATTTTTTCTACTTCACAGTATAGTTGTGAGACTTATATGAAATAATGTATATAAAGTCAGTTGAAAACTTGCAAACTTTATATAAATATGAATTGCTGTTTTCTATTATTATCATTGTTAATAGTAATACTATGTAGCATGAACCAAAGCTAATAGTTCAATGTCAGTTAGGAAAGAAGTCTTAACGGACATGGCTCTCTGCAATAAAGAATTGTCTCAAACCAGTTCCAGTTATTCACTGAAGAAAACCATATAAACCCAGAAAGAGGGACATGAAATATGGGCCACAACGTAACATTTTCATGATCTCTATTGACATTTGCTTGCATTGTGTTGCCTTTCTCTGATTCTTTTTTTTTTTTTCTTGTAGATAGGATTTTTCTTGCATAACTTCTCAAGCATTTCAACATTATTAACATGTAGTGGACTTCCTGCCATCTGGGGGAGGGGAGGGGACTAGGGGTAAAATTTGTATTGGAAAGCTTTGTAAAGATCAAGGTTGGGGAACTACCCATACATATGTTATACAAATAAAAGGCTTAAAAAAAAAAAAAAAAAGGAAAGAAGTCTTAAGCAAAAGCCTTAAGATTTGGGTTTCATCCTGTGCTGTTCAATATTTGTTTCAATTACTTGAATAACGGCAAAAGCAGTTTCCAAGTTCCAGTGGGGTCATTTCAGAGCCAGAAATGACAACTCTGCACATACACCAAAAGATCAATTCAACTTCATTATTACAGCTACCAAAAAGCTATTTCATAGAAATAAAAATCATAAAAACAAATTCATATGACAAATGAGATCTGGCCAGGTTTGGTGGTACAAATCTGTAAAGCTAGCTAGCTACCAGGGAGGCTGAGGCTGGAGAATCTCTTGAGTTGTAATCAACCATGTACATTTAGTATATAAACTTACATATATATATATATATAAGTCTGGCATTTACAGGTGAACCCACAGATATAGGGAGTGGGAGTTAGGGCATTAGGTTGCCTAAGGAAGGGTGAACTGGTCTAGGTCCAAAAAATGTAGCATGTCAAAGTCCCTCTGATGAGCGGAGCTCATGCATTTCTAACTTAGGAAAAAATAGGGAGACCCAGTCCTAAAAAAAAAAAA
>JAJPUD010000013.1:403961-418807 GCA_023553655.1 Myrmecobius fasciatus | reverse complement strand
AGAGAGAGAGAGAGAGAAAGAGAGAGAGAGAGAGAGAGAGAGAGAGAGAGAGAGAGAGAGAGAGAGAGAGATCAGTAAGAACATCAATTAAAAAAAAAGGAATATCAAGCATATCTATGAAAAAGCAAATGGGTCAAGGGGATTTCAAAGGGAGTTACCCAAGTGGGTTTCAAAATGTACTACAAATAAAAATTATTTTCTAGTAATCTATCTCATATGAGAAAAAATAGAGAAATAGATCAGAAAGAACAGAAAGAGAATTTCAAAGTAGAATCTTATCTATGTAAGAAATGTATGTTTGATGACATTGAAATCTAAAAAAAATTTGAGATATTAAGATCAATAAAAACGTTTAGAAGATTACCTGCATGATGAAAAATAAGGTTACAAATCATGCCTCAAACCATACATTATTATAAATTCTAACTGGATTAATGATATAATTTTAATAACAAAAACTACAAGGAAAAAATTATGTATTTATCTCAATTGTAGAGAAGAATGGTTGGATTTTTTTAATCAAATAGAATAAATGAACCAGTAGGTTTAAAGGGATCCTGTACAACAAACAGGAGTATCTATAAAATGAAAGGAAAAGCAATGGATTGGGGTAGAGGGGTTGCAAAAAAATATACACCATAAATACATGGCATCTCGAATCTATTAAAAACTGAATACATTTAAGGAGAAATACCCACTCTTTAATGGATAAATGATTAAAGGATGTAAATAGAAAGTACAAATTGTTTATAAGATCAGGGAAATGCAAAATAAGCTAACTTTGAGATATCTCTAGCTCAGCAAGTTAAAAACAAACAGGTAGCAAAAAAATGATAAAAGTTTAATTCTAGTGGGCCTGTGAAGAAATTGTTCTATCGTTGGCAGAAATGCATTTATTTTTAGACGCAATGTATCACTTTGATGTTTTTCATTATACTTATTTGTTAGAAAGGAATGTTTTTTGAGGGGAGGAGTCATCACTGGAAAATCACAGTGGTATAAAAAAAGAAACATCTTTTTAAAAAAATCAGTCACAAAATTGATCATACTATTTAACCCAGAAATTCTACTACCAGGATTTTGCCATAAAGTATATCTTGAAAAGAAATAAAGGAAAAGATGGGCTATATAAAAGGTTTGTACTTGCTCTATCTCTACTAGAAATAAATATTATTTAAAATAATTTTATTTTAATCTGAATAATCTGGATATATGCAGAAATTAAAGAATGATTTCATAATATATAATATGTTAATGGAAGGAAGTTGATCTCTGAAAACCCAAAAAGAATCACAGAAATCACAGAAAAGACACAGAAAACAGTCAGATTAAGGTGGATTAAGAGGTATTTAACTAACTATAAAAACAGAGCAACACCAGTTCATCCCTCTATAAAATTCATTCGATGAATGTAAAACAACAAATGCTATGGTCATTTTACTATTTTTTCCCCTCTTTTGTGGTTTTTTCCCTTTTGTTCTGATTTTCTTCACCCAACATGATGCATAAAGAAATGTGTATTAAAAAAGTAAACATACAAAAAAAAAAAAAAGTAAACATACATATATAACCAGAAAAAATAAAACAATGAAAAAAGTAAATATATATATATATATATAACCAGAAAAAGATAAAACAATACAAAAAAAATAAAAAAGAAACTACATTTTTCAATGTCACTAATGACTTTCTGATTAAAAAGAAAACTGCATAATAAAATTCAATAAGCCTCTGGCAAACAGAAAGGGTGCAACATCACAGGACAAGCAATGATCACCATGACTGTGTAGCCTTTAAAAATCAGTTCAATCAGTATAGGCAGAAGTCAGAGTCACAGAAACTAGCTCATGACAAGAACAAAGAATCAAGGAACTAGAGAAAGAGAAGCCCCAAGCAGCAAGAAAGGCAGAAGTGTTGACCTAAGCTGCCACCTCGAAGGACAGGGCAAGGACTCCAAGGGAGGTGAAGGCAGATGCTGTGGGCCTGAATCAACCCCACTTCACATAGACTCCAAGGCAGTAATTCTGACAGCTTGTCTTCCCTTTGGGCTCCCATATGGCAAAGCAAAGTAACAAGGATTTATTAAGCATTTACTCTGTACCAGATACTGTACTAAGAGCAGAGAATGCTGATACAAGCAGAAAAAAATAAAAAAAGACATTTTCTGCCCTCAAAGAGCTTATATTCTAACAGGGGAGGCAAAACTGACACAGATCTAGGAATATACAAAACACACAGTAAGGGGAAGAGGAGGAAAGAGCCTATTTTAAGGGTCCAGTTAATACTTGATAATATAAATAGCTGTCTTGGATGATAAACTCTAGGAGGTGAGGGACTCTTTAATTAAATTTAGCGTTTAGTGGAGAGCTTTGCACACGACAGGTACATAATAGTTTATTGAAAAGTTTAATAAATTGACCAAAATTAGGCTCTTGGTTTCTCAGTTCAGATCTGCCCTTAATTTTTGGATTGAGTATTTCTTTTTCTGTTTCTGCTTGAACTATAAAAGGGGTATTTAAAAGGCTGGCTTCATGTTTTGAAAAAAAAAATGAAAAAAATTATTTGAAAACCTTTGGTTTTCTTCAAAATAATGAAATTTCTTTTTTTAAATTAAAAACATGATTCTGATTTATTTTAAAGTAGGTTACTATATTAATTATATAATACACAAGTATTTTCTAGTTGTTAATAATTTTTAAGATTTTTTTTTTTTGGTAAGCATGTCTGCAACAGGAATAAGATTGAGAAAACTAGCCATCTCTGAACAATGGTGAGAAAGACAGAAACATATAGAGAGAACTATGGAACTATGGAAAAAAGGGGATGGGAGAAAGAGGGGGAGAAACGAAAAATAAAAACAAAAACAAGGGGGTGGGAAAAGGGAGGGAAAGAGGAAAAAAGAAAGAAAAAGGGAGAAAGAAGGAATAGGGAGGGAAGAAAAGAGAAAGAAAGAAATAAGAAAGGAAGGAAGGAAAGGAGGAAAAAAGAAGGAAGGAAGGAGGAAGGGAAGGAAAAAAGAAAGAAAAAAGAAAGGAAGGAAGAAGAAAAAAGAAAAGGAAGAAAGAAAGAAAAGGAAAAAAGAAAGAGGAAGAAAGGAAACAATAGTTTGAAAATGTAGTTACTTAGGTATTAAATTTTGTTGCTTGGTGGAGGGGTGGAAGGAGAAGGAGCCAGGCTCTGAGGCTTGGGTTCACAGCTAATACATAAGTGGGTTTCCAGAACATCTCTAATGTTTGAGAAAACTTCTTAGCTTCACATCAGACCCTACCAGCCCTTCCAGCCTGACCTTTTCCTTTCTCCTCAGCTTGGTCACTTGAAAAAAAAACCCAGAGGTTTGGGGGGCTGGTTTGTTTTTCAATCATACCAGGGCAGCTGTTGCTGTGGCTGTGGCTGCTGTGGGCTGGTCTCTTAGTGCCTTTTACTGCTTAACCACAGGAAATGAAATTTGGTACCCTGAAAACAAATCTTTTCCATCTCCCCCACCTCCCTGCACTCCTCTCCATCCCCACCCCCACCATTTTTGCTGGTCTTCACTTGGGGGAAGAGGAAGGGAGAAGATAGGAGAGAAGTTAATACCTTTTCTCCTCCATCCCTAACTAAGCCCAGGGTGTGAAAAAGTTCTTTCAGTGATAGGAAGTCTTTCCAATGACATTTCACAGAAACAGAAACTCTTAGGAGTTTGGGATGCTGATAAAGGTTTTAACTACTGGCTGTGAAGGAGTGGATTAGCTGGAAAACATAACCACGAGACACTTTTTAGTGTAATCTGTATTGTTAATATTTTCTCCTTCACTTTCTTTAAACAGTCAACAAAACAATAAATTAAACCTCAATTTATAGCATTTGCCAATTTCCCAGGTATAAATGCTTGGAATGAAATTGTTAAGAATAATCTCATTAGATAGAGCTGGCTCCAGCACTCCCCCTCTCCCCGTACACACACATAGTTGGAAAGATCTGCAGAAGCTGTCTCGTTTACTATTTTCCCATCTGAAGCAAGGATTTCATTTAAAGCATCCTCAGCAAGTGGCCATTCAATCCCTGCTTGAAAAAAAAAAATCTCCTGGGCCAGAGAACTCCCAAGCCTTCTGAGAGAAACTATCCTACTTCTGGATAATTCTCTTTGCTAAGATCATCTTTTTATATTGAGCTAAAATTTGTCATTTTGTAGTTTGTTTTTTCTGCCTCCCAGGATACATAAGCATGAACATTCCCTGGTGATTGATAGGATATTAGATTTAGATCTGAAGGGAACTCATATCACATCTAATACAACCGGATTTTTTTGTTTTTGTTTTTATAGATTTTACAGATACAGAAACTTTAATTTCTGGGGGTCAGAAGTCAGAGGCGAGGTTTGATCCCAGATCCTCTCAACTCTAATGCTCTTTCCATTGTGCCAGGTACCTAATTTAGGACTGAGGTATTGACATGGTAGTTGTGGAAGTGCCTGGTAGAATAGGAGCCTGCCTTGTGCTGGGGCAAATTGATTCAGTTTCCCTATCTGAAAAATGGGTAGAGTAGAGAGGAGTTAAGTCTATCTTATACTATACAGGGTAGTTCTCAGAAATGCTTAATAAATTGTAAAATGCTATAGAAGTGTGAACTATTATTTTCAGCAAAATACCCATTCTATGGTTTCAAAATCAGAAACTGATTTCCAGGTTGAAAAGTCTTCCCACAAATTTCCCTTCTTTCTCATTGGGTAGAGGGATTGAGGGCATAGGGAATAATTCAGTGATAAAAACGATATTTTTGCTTCTCTTTATCATCATGTTTTAGAGAACTTCCAACCAAGGATTGCAGATATTCACCCTTAAAGGGAGTATAAAAATAGCAAGAGGGAGGATTTACGTGTTAAGTTAACATGACCTGGGCTTGCCTTGCCCTGAAATCTAGCAGGGAGATGACAGAAAGTAGACACTATCAGAATACTGGTTCTGAAGTTAAGGGACTTAGGTTCAAACCTTACCCTCAAATGCTAGTCTCTTCCCTTTTGACACTAGGCAAATCACTTGATTTCTTTAACCCTCTGATTCCTCATCTATGAAATGAGGCCGTTAGACTAGGTGAGTTTTAGAAGTCCCTTCCAAGTTTCTAGTCCTAAAATCCATTCATCTTTTAGAATCTCGGGATTGACGGATTTCTGAAGGCCACTACTCAGAGCCAGGAAAGAATTGATGGCCTAGCTCTCCAAGCCATGGGCAAATCACTTGATTTCTTTAACCCTCTGATTCCTCATCTATGAAATGAGGCTGTTGGACTAGGTGGGTTTTAGAAGTCCCTTCCAAGTTTCTAGTCCTAAAATCCATTCATCTTTCAGAACCTCAGGATTGGCTGCTTTCTGAAGGCCACTACCAGAGCCAGGAAAGAATTGATGGCCTATCTCTCCAAGCCATGGGCACGTATCTGGCCAGCAATAACCAAATCAGCCCTTACAAAGCAGCACCCAAGCCTTCTAGAAATACAGCTGCTTGTAGGGCTGAGTCAATACTTCTGTATTCTACAAAAGTGTACCCAGCTGAACAAAGAAGCAAAGATGCCCACAGTTCAAAGGATTATTTTTTAACATTGTCTTGAATCTCTTTGAAGACTCCATTTATGGATCAGGGATATCTGTGATTTTAAAAAAAAATCCTAACAAAAGGAGACATACTAATAAACAGTGAGGATTTATATAGTGCCTTAAAGTTTGCAAAGCACTTTACAACTAGTATTTCCTTTTATTCTCACAACAAATCTGGAGATAAAGTACTAGTATTATTATTATTAATTATCATGGTCATTTTACAGGTGATCCACCTGAGGAGAAAAGCTGCATGATTTGCCCCTGACCAGATCTGAATTTAGCTCTTCCAGATCCATCTGCCGAACCTGGGCAGTAATGAACAATTTTGGTGCTAGAGCTAAGAAACACAGAATTCCACTTCAAATTGACTTTTCTTCCCAGATTGCATGCTGAAGAACAGGAGGCCAAGTAAGCAGGGCAGAATGGTGGCAACTGGGATTGCCATGGAGAAGACCTAGCAAATTAAGACAATTCAACTGAAGGGAAAGAGAGAGCCACACTCAGAGGTTGCTGCCATATAATAAAGCAAACTTTCCTTACTTCCACCTCCGATAACCCTTAATTTTCTTCAAGCTTCACTCAAGTTTAATGAATTGCCCAAATCCTAGAGTTCTCCTGACTCCCCTTCCCCAAATTACCTTATTTGTGCTTGTATATATTTATATACATATAAGTTATGTCTCTCTGTAGAATATTAGCTTTCTAAGGACAGGAATTGTTTCTCTTTTTTTCTTTCTTTTTTGCATCTTTGTCGCCTAGCATAATACCTAGCTTATAACAAGTGCTTAATAAATGCTTGCTTATTCTAATAAAATTTGGAATGGAAAATGCTGTCAACATCAAGCAATAGAATTATGGAGATTGAATGTGGATCGAAGTATAGTATTTTTACCTTTTTTTGTTTATTTTTCTTCCTCCTGATTTTTCTCCCTTTTCAATCTAATTTTTTTTTTGCACAGTATGACAAATATGGAAATTTGTTAAGAAGGATTGTACATATTAAACTATATCAGATCGATTGCTGTCTTGGAGTAGGAAGAGGTGAAAGAGAGAGAGAAAAAAATTTGGAACACAAGGTCTTACAGAAATGAATGTTGAACATCATCTTTGCACGTATTTGGAAAAATAAAATATTATTGGAAAAAAATTCTGGCTTGTTTGATTGATTTGGTGGGAAGTAAGAAAGTAGAGTAGGGAATAGGCCACCTTGTCTATCAAAAGCTCTCCATTTTAACTAATTATTCTTGTTAACTGAGAGCTAAGATTCAATTGCTGAAGGCATAAGAGCTATATAGGCACCTTCTAAATTTCATCATAAAGTCCCAATTGCCTTGCCTTAGATATAGCTAGGGCAGTGATGAGGCCATGACATAAATTGCATCTAGTTTTGACAAATTTCAGGTGGAAATGCATCTAAGGGATTAGTCTTAAAAAAAAAAAAAATCCCCCCCCCCCAGGGACATAATGATTACTGAAAGTTATGGGATAGGGCTCAGATTGGTGGTAGGATTTGGGGTTTGAAGGATCTGTCCAACAAACTGTTAGGTGAGGAAGGTGAACTCCTTTAGAGAGTTCTACTTCTATTCACTCTGAGGGTTTGAACTAGAAGAAGTCACTAAGGGACTTTCCTTGTTGATGGTGGTGGTGGGGTGGGGTTAGGGGGTATGCAGAGAGAGTGACAAGAAGGTTCTCTTTGCAAATGGTGCCACCTGGTGGTCTAACTAGGACCATGCAAACTGATGATAGACAAAGATAGGGATAGATGGATATATAGATAGATGATAGACAGACAGATGATAGATAGGCAGACAGATAGACAGATAGATGATAGATAAGCTGACCAACACTGATCTTTTGTGTGACACTAGAAAATCATGCAAAAGAAGGGAACATTATAAGTGGGGGAAATGAAGATGAAAACAGTAGCAGGAGAAGGATAAAAACTTTGGGAAAGCTAATTCAGAGTAAAGGGAGACTGAGGAAGGACATGGAAATGAAAAGCAGAAGAGGAAGATGAAAAGAAACTTTTAGATTCCCCAGGAAACTCTGCTTGGTGGCTGGGCTCTGCTGGATAAAATACCTCTCAAGAGGTGATGGAAAGAGATGACAGAAAACTCTGCCCTTCTAGAGTCAGAGGATCATCAGTTTAGAACTGAAACAGTCTTAAGCGGTCATCTGATCTGAGCCCTCCATTTCACAGATGAGGAAACTGAGAGCTTAAAAAATTAACCAAATTGTCCAAAGTCTCCCTAGTGGAAGAAGCAGGATTCAAAACTGTAAATCACTGGTTCTAAAGTCAGCCCTATCCACAGATCTAAGATTTGTAGCCTAGCTGTTGCTACCTGTTTGATCTTGGGCACATCACTTCATCTCAGTGGAAATCACATGGATTAGATAAATAACTTAATAATTGATATAAAGAGAGTCCTCTGATTTTCCTTCAGAAATACACTAATCATGGCTAGGAAGTGGCCCACTTCCTTTCTTCATTGGCTATTTCCCAAATATTCTAGGTTCTTGCCTTGCCTTTGACGTACCCTTCCCCAATCCTCACCTGGGATTCCTTATGCTTGGACCCTAGTTAAATGATAATTCTTAAGTCTTGATGGAGAGCCATCATTACTGAGAAAAGACCACAGTCACTCACCTGTTTGAAGGAGCTAACTTGGGATTGTACCCTCAGCCCTATCCCAGGGCAGAGTCTTGTAGGACAGTTGAGAACAGAATGAAAGAGGCTGAGGGGAATTCTGGCTGCCCCTTGGCAATACCAGCTGCCACTACTCAGACCTGCTGCTTTGCCATCCTGTTCTTCAGGATGCGGTGTGGGCAGGAAATGTTGCTGATGAGGCTATGAGTCATTCTGGGCTTTCAGAAGATGTCTTGCTAGAGGGCAGAGACAGGTCACTGTCTGGCCCCTCTCTGGCTAAATTTCACCTTTCTTTCCCAATTGAGGTTGTAGTAAAAACAAGTGGTCAAGAGAAAGCAACCAGGGCAAAGAATGCAAAGTTGGGCAGCCTGGAACAAATAATATGGCATGTTAGTAATGGACTTCCCATAAAGGATACCAGTAGGTGAGAAACTGGGAAGAGACTTAATGAAAAAAAAAAGCATAATGAGGGCAACATGCCCCAAATTGCCATGCATATCCCCAAAACATCAACTCAGAGACCATTTCTAGAGTCACCATGAATTGCTTTTCCTTCCCTCACCCCATGAATAGTAAGGAGAATTATGTTTCTCCCACAAGCAAATACCTATCTACCCCTCTTTTGTTCGTTTCCTATTCTTGTTCCTTCTGGGGGAGAGCATGGTAGGTGGTGAGGCTGATTTTTTCTGTTGGGGAGTTAGTATCTCCAAACCATCATCTCTTCCAAATGGTTGCATACTGTACCATTTTAGGGTTAGGCATCTTTTTCCCTAGATTATTTCCTGAAGTCATAAGTTCATCCTTGTAGAGTTGCAAGGGACCATGAAGGCCATCAAATCCAATCCTGGAAATGCAATTCTCTTCAAATAACATTTACTAAGTGTCTACTCTGGCCAGACATAGTGCTAAGCACTGGTGGGTGATACAAAAGGAGTTGACAATCCCTGCCCTCAATGAGTTTATAATCTTTTTTTTATTTATTAAAGCTTTTTATTTTCAAAACATATGTATGGATAATTTTCAACATTAACCCTTGCAAAACCTTGTGTTCCAACCCCCCTTCTCACCACTCCTTCCCCTAGATGGCAAGTAATCCAATATATGTTAAACATAGTAAAAAATATATGTTAAATCCAATATATACACGCATAAGATACAATTATCTTACTACACAAGAAAAATGTAATCAAAAAGAAAAAAAGCAAAAGAAAATAAAATGCAAGCAAACAACAAGAGTGAAAATGCTATGTTATAATCCACACTCAGTTCCCACAGTCTTCCTCTCACTGAGTGTAGAGGCTCTCTTCATCACAAGATCATTGGAACTGTCCTAGATCATCTCATTGTTGAAAAGAGCCACATTCATCAGAATTGATCATAGCATAACCTTGTTGTTGTAGTTTATGTACACTGATCTCCTGGTTCTGCTCACTTCATTCAGCATCAGCTCATGTAAGTCTCTCCAGACCTTTCTGAAATCATCCTGCTGATCATTTCTTATAGAGCAATAATATTCCATAACATTCATATACCATAACTTATTCAGCCATTCTCCAACTGATGGGCAGTCACTAAGTTTCCAGTTTCTTGCCATTACAAAAAGGGCTGCCAAAAAATTTGTTGCACATGTGGGTCCCTTTCCCAAGAAGTTTATAATCTGAAAGGGGAGAGACAACATGCAAACAAATATATACAAAACAAACTATAAAACAAATAGGAAAGTGCTAAGAAAAGGTAGGGATTATGATTAAGAAGAGTAGAAGAAGACTTCTCCTAAGAAGTAGGATTTTAGTTCAGATTTAATGGAAGCCAGAGAGGTCTGTCTATATTCGGAATGGAGGAGGGGGAGCATTCTAGTCTTGGGCGACAGAAAATGCCTGGAGTTGTAAGGGGGGATATTTTGTTCTAGGAACAGCCAGGAGGTCGGTATCACTGGACCAGAGCACTTTTTTTTTTTTTTTTAATAGATTAAGGATTAAGTGAATTGTCCAAAGGGCCCATAAATAGCAGAGCTGGGATTTGAACCCAGATTTTCTTCCAATTACATACTCAGTACTCTATAATTCACTCCTAGGGAAATGGGATATAGAGAAGAGTCAGTTCTCCTCGCTGGGAGGTGGAAGCAGATCTCAGCCTCAGGGAGGCACCAAGCCACCATCCCAGCTGGCCCTCAAGAAAGAAGTCAATCAATCAACATCGATTAAGCACCCACTCCTCGCCAGGCGAAGACCTGGAGATACAAAGAAAACTAAAAGACAGCCTCTGCCCTCTAGGACTTCACAGTCATGATTAATATAATTCATGATAAAATATATTATTAATAATAAAATAATATGACAAATCATATTATAATATCAATAGTAATCAAGGAGTTGGTCTTGCTTGCGGGTGAGAGTGGGCGTGGGGATGGAATTGAGGGGAAAGGAAAGTGGAGGAAGGGGCGTGGGGATTTTACTTTTATGCTTGCACCCTGGGGTCTGCTGGAATGAAAGCTACAGAGGGCCAGGCACTCTTCTGATCAAAGGCGCTCTCAGAGGCTGGGGTCCTGGAAAGCCCGGCAAAGACGGGGGTGTGTGAGGGTCATTCCACCCTCCCTAATCAGGGACAACGGGAGGCTCTGAATCCCACCAGCCCTTGGCCTACGTGGTCCTTAAACCTGCTGGACCCTTCGACCTCAGCCCAGGTCCTGGTCCCCTCACTGTGGACCGAGATTCCCGAGCCTCCTTCCGAGCTCTCCCCTCTTTACCTCTGAGCCTTGGTATGCCCCAGGGGACAGATGTCTCGGGATCTTTAACATTTGGGATGCAGCAAATGCTGAAGTTAAATGAAATCCCTCAGAGGAGGGAGAAGTAGGGACGGACGCCTTCCGGCAGAGGGAAGATGGTCTAGGAGGCGGGAGCCAAGACTTTGGAGGGAGAGCTCGGAGGAAGCTAGCGAAGCAGGCGGCTGCCGGACCGGACAGGTGAGGACAGGGGACCGGAGAGGGGCTCCGGCAGGGTTGTGGACCGAATATCTGGGCGGGACAGCGGCCAAGTCAGACTGGAGACGCGGGGGGGATGTGGGGTTCCTCTCCGGGATTGCGAAGTTCCATTGTTGCACACACACACACACACACACACACACATACACACACACACACACACACACACAAACCTTTCCTATTCCCTATACCGTAATACACACACAGAGCAACCTTTTCCCTTTCCTACACCCGTAACACACACACACTGACACAGAACAACCTTTCCCCTTCTTTACAGCCGTAGCACAACGCGAGTACATACACACATATGAACACAATTTCCTCTTCTCTACTCCCGAAACTTAAACCCTTTGCACCCCCCCCACATACATTTTCACCTTTCCCCTGCCCTACTCCTCCAACATACACTTTTCCACCTTCCCTTTCCTCCCGACGCGCACACACACACACACACACACACACACACACACTCTTATTTCTCCTACCCCACTTTTCCCAACATACACCTTTCTCCCTCCTCACACTCTTTCTTCCCTTTCCCCCCATTTCTATTTTGCCTCCAAGTCGGAGTTCTGGAGAAGCAAAAAAGTCAAACAAAAGACAAACTTTGGAGGCCCCAGATTGGGGCGGAGGGAGCAGTGCAATAAGGACCCTGGGAGAAGCTAAAGCTGGAGGGTTGGGGGAAAGTTGGGGAGCAGAACAAAAGAGTTTTTTTAAGAAGGTGGAGCAAGGTCTGACCAGTACACACTCTAAGCATGTATCCCTGTTGTTTTCTTGCCTCAGACTTTGGGTAATTCTGTTCTGCACACACACCCTTACATACACACTTTCCAATTTAGGTGACCTGCCCTGATTTTTGAGGTGGTGAATTGATTACCATAAATTCTCTCTCTCTCTCTTTTTTTTTCTGACCTCTACTTGGTCTTCTTGTTCCTATGGATGAATGAATGAATGAATGAACAAATGAATGAAATATGTATTACTCTGCTTAGATGCTTTTGGTAGTATAGAGAATGACAGGCTTCCTGCCCTCACTTAATTTACCATCCACTAGACCAGCTAATCCTAATCCTCTAGATTAAGAGGCAATTTTTGTGGTATTTTTCCTTTTTTTTTTTTTTGAGTAGGTGAAATCTATGAGACCTTTGCGTCACTTCACAACATGGGAGAAATACATGAATAGAGGGTTGAGTTGGGAAAATCTAGACTGCTTAGCAGTCTGGGAGACACTATCCTTTGCTTAATAGTGGGTTAAATTGCCCCAAGGGGCCTTCAAAATTTCTCCAATCTACTGAGTTCCCCTTATCAAGGTTGATTTTCATGTCCCCTTTTCTTTTCAACCTCAGATCAACTCCCCTCACTTTCCCCAACACTGCCTCCTTAGCAAATTGATATTCTCTAATTTCCCCCAAAAGATGGAGGAAGTATTGGGAGAGAAGAGAGAGCATCCACTTAGGTTGATCAGAATTCTAGGGGTTCATTGAGAACCAGATTTTCAGCATCTAATATGGTAGAAGGTGCACACTTGCTTCTCCTTGGTGGATCATTTATTACATTCTAGAAGAGTGGGAAATTCTGATTATTCCTAATCCATTTTCCTAATTCAAGCCTATAGGTATGGGTTGGCTGGTCTTCCAAGTTAATTTGAGGAAAAGGATGCATTTATTTCCCTACTTCTTGGGAATGTGCCCCTAAAGATTACTGTATTCTATTCAGGCTCCCAGTAAGAGGAGGTAGGGGGGAAAGGGGGATTTTTCCCTGCCTGGGCCCCTCAGCTGCAACCCTGAGGTCAGCTGTGGAGGGAAGGATCTGGTGGTCAACTGGAAGGGCCTCGGGGAAAGTATTGTTTGGAGAGAGGGTGTGGGTAAGGAATGTGAGTGAGCCGGCTAGGTGTATGGAAAGGGTGGGTGGGGGGGAGGAGGAGGAGGAGATCAAGCTGTAGGAAAGAGATAAAGGAGATAAAGGGGTTTGGGAAAAAGAACTGAGTTGGGGGTAGGCCTGGGGACCACATTTAAAACTCTGCTACCAAAGACTTGAGTTCTCTGCAGAGGGTATTGGAGCTACCTCCTTTTGCTATTTTATTAGTCTGGGATTTTTTCCATTTGAAATTTTGGAGTTTAGGAAGCTTTGGAGAGTCTGAGGGGTTGGAAAATTACAGTTGAAAAAATTCAGGAGAATCAGTGGTGTTCTTTCTAAAATATTCTGTCTGATCTTTTTCTTTTTCTGGAGGAGGAATCAGATCCATTGTAATCCTACTATCATGCTCTTCTAGTGCTTTAAGACTTACAAAGTACTTTGCCACAACAACCCCTGTGAGGTAGTTAGTGTGAGCATTGTGATTCCCATCTCATTATGAGGAAAGGGTTCAGAGAGTTGAATGAGGCATTTCATAGCTAGTGTTAGAGACAGGATTCACATCCTGACATATCCTCCTAAAACCTCACATTGCTATACCATGAAGAAATTTTTGGCATCAAGAATATGTAGGACCATGGGCTGGTCAAATCTCTCAGTGACTCAGGTAACTCCTGAAGACTAAATTATAGAATAGTTGTTGGTGTACACTGAGTGATCCCTTACACTAATGAAAGCCTCGGTTTAGACCTCCTAGGTGCTGTTCTAGGTACCAGAGATTTAAAAACAAACAAACAAAGAAAAAAAAAAAACCAATCTTTGCTAGTCAGCCAACTTTTATCATCAGTCTAACACTGGGCACTGGGAATAATAGGGATGCATAGGTAAGTTAAAGTAGTGATCCTACCCTCAAACATCTTATAGTCTAATGGAGGCAGGAGGTGGGGATCAGGAAAGCATATATCAAAACTATATCAGGACAGTGAGATTAAGTACAAAGGGAGATCCAGGCATATTTATGGGAACTTTGGGGACATAATTTTTATGTATTAGGAAGGTGGTTAAGAAAGAATTCATGGAGGATGAAACAGCTGGGTTATGGAATATCAAGAAAAAGAAATATTAAACTGAGAGATGTGGAGGAGGAGTCTCTTCCAGGTGTGAAAACAATAAAAACCACTTAGATATGAGAGTTGGCAAGTGTAATAACTAACACTGGTCCAGTTTGGCAGGATCATTGAATATGTATGTACAGGAGTGGTATTCACCAAGGCTGAGAGGACAGATCAGAACCACGTTATTAAGGACCTTGAATACCATTATTAAGGACCAGAAGGCAGTGGGGAAGTTTTTGAGGAGGTGAAGGGAAGGTAATAAGCACTTTTTTATGTATTGCCTACTGTGTGCAAAGTGTGCAGGGTTCCTTTAATCTCAGTCCTTTAGTGATCCTAAATGTGTGTTCTTAATATCTTTCAATGTCTAGATAGAAAGGGTAAATGTATTTTTCCCAGTTTTCCCCTCTGGCTTGTAGGTTACATAGGGTATATACAACTGCTTCTTGGAGTCAGGAAGGAGTGAAGAGAGTGGGGTGGGATTTTTCAAGAGTCTGGCTTTTCCCTCATCTAGGAAATGAGTAGGATCCCAAATAGATTTGGCTGGGGTGTGGATGTCCATATGTTTTGTGCATGGGTGTATGTGTGTGTAGAGAGACAGAGACAGAGAGACAGAGACAGAAGAGACACACACAGAGAGAGAGAGAGAGAGAGAGAGAGAGAGAGAGAGAGAGAGAGAGA
>JAJPUD010000013.1:374512-393051 GCA_023553655.1 Myrmecobius fasciatus | reverse complement strand
TTTGACTATTCTTGAGTATTAATGAGGCTTGGGAGCTCTCTAGACTAGGAATTAATAAATTGAGGCAAAGTAAAGTACAGTAGTGATAGAGCTGTGCTGAGAATCCAGGGGATTGGACCTGGGCTTGGACAAAAAAAAAAAAAAAGTCTTTTCTTCTTTTATACTTTTTATAGTCTAACCCTCCTTTTTCTGGAAAAATTGGTAATCTCTTGTGAGAGTGTAATATATCTTAGGCTGTTCCTGGGCCCTGGCTACATCAGTCTGCCACCCTGTAAAGGGGTAGCTGCATCCTTCTGCCCCCTGTTTCCCCTCATATGCCTTCCCAGGAAATTATTGAGAGTTGAAGGACAGTTAGCAGATTATTCGAAAGTCACAATTAGGGACCAGAGCTGCAAAAGATGGTGAGAACAGGAACAACTCCACTTGAAGTGGTCCTATTATAAAAGGTGCTAGAGTGGTACTGTAGGGCCAGATAGCCAGATCTTTCTATTTATTCATTCAGTAAACATTTATTAAGCATCTACTATGTGTCAGAGACTGTGCTAAGTGCGGGGGATACAAAAAGAAGGAAAAAGGCAATCCCTGCTCTCAAGGAGATTACAGTCATGAGACAATATGCAAACAAGTATAACAAACAAATTTTTTTGTTTGCTCAGTTGTTTTTCAGTCATACACGGCCCTTTGTGACCCCATTTGATGTTTTTTTGGCAAAGATAGTGGAGTGCTTTGCCATTTTCTTCTCCAGCTCATTTTACAGATTAGGAAGCTGAGATGATAGGGCTAAGTGACTTGTCCAGCTTCACACAGATAGTATGTGTTTCACATCAGATTTGAATTCAGGTCCTCCTGACTCTTAAGTTACTGTGCCACCTAGATGCCCACAGGACAAATAGGAAATAATTAAAAGAAGGAAAGCACTGCAATTAAGAGGGGGGTAGTCGAAAGCTTCTAGGTTGAAACTTAAAAGAAAGCCAGAGAGATCAGTAGGCAAAGTTGGAGAGAGAAAGTGTTCCAGACATGGGGGACCGCCAGAAAGAATGCCCTTAGCTGAGAGATGGAGTATCTTGTTTATAGTCCAAAGGTCAGTGTTCCTGGATTGAAGAGGAAGGGCAAGGCCCAGGGTTTGGCTAAAACCAATATTTTCAAATTATAGAATCATGGCATGTTTGAACTGGGACTGACTTCAGAGACCACCTTATCCATTTCCCTGTTTCATAGAGGAGGAAGTTGAAGATAACAGAGTAAGAATGGCACACCCACAATTGCATAGCTGGGTAATGGAAGCTTTGGAGTGCCAGTTACTCTTTGTGAGGAAGCAGGTGATAAAAACAGGCACCCAGCAAAGCTATAAATAAGGAAAGATATTATCTGTCATTCCTGGGAACTTGTTATCTCCCCCTTGAAAAGCAAGTGGCTGGCTGGGGGCCTGGAATCACCCTAGGGCCAGCACAATTTGGAGAATAGTGTGTGAGGTGTGAGTGCGGCTGAGGGAGCGTGGTTAGACCATACTCTTCACCTCAGGTCCATTTCTTCAAGCTGTTAGGGCAGAAGGCCTTTTGTTGCCAGCTGATACCTAGTGCACCTAGTTTCCAGGGACCGCATGGCTGTGACAGCAGGAAGCTGAGGCAGTGGGCAGAGGGTGTCCTTGAACACTTGCAGTTAGCCATGCCTGCTGATGTCCCCTCTTCAAGAGTGGGAAGCAGATCAGGATCTGGCCTGGGTGGAGATATGTGGTAGCTTTGACTTAAGTCTCTGTGGGAATCAAAAGGTCATCAAGAAACCTGTCTCTTTCGGTGCTCGTTGGAGAGTTGAGGTGGGGAAAGAGCTGAGATATGACCACTTATTTTCCCACTTTTTAAATTAGGTACAAGGCTCCTATGAACACTGGTTCCAGGACATATATAAGAATTTTGGAGGCATTCAGCTCAGGCAGCCAGTGTAATTGTTCAGGCCCTCATCACCTCTTACAATAACCCTTAATTGGTTTTTCTGCTTCCCGTCTCTCTCTTTCTATCAAGCCCTCTAATTGCCAAAATACTCAAAGGGTTGATCACATCACTCTCTGCTCAGGGTTCTTTAATGATCCCCCATCTGTTCCTCTCATTTAAAGCCCCTCACATTCTGCCTTATTGGTTATTATTCCTTTTTTCCAACTTCACATTCCAGACCAAGAGGCTCACTAGCTTTTCCCCAAACTGGACATTTCATCTCCGTGACTGGAACCTGTGCTTGCAATTGCACTTGGTCCTCACCTCTGCCTCTCTTGGAAGCAGTCCTGAGCTCCAGCCCAGGTGTCACTTTCTACCCGCTTCCCTGATTCTCTTAGAGCTCATTGTTTTCTCCCTCCTAAAATTAATAACAGCAATAGCAGCTAACATTGCTAACCTTATTATTATGATGGGCAAATCATTTGTGAACCTTTCAGAGAAAACAGTTCTAACTGCTACTATTATTACCAATTTCTATAAAACCTCCTACTATTATTACTAATTTCTATAAAACCCACAGTGTTCCTGGCACTGGGCTAAGCACTTTACAAATATCATTATTTTGTATATACTTATATGTGTATGGGTTATATCATCTTCTCACCCCACTGTTATGGGAGCCACCTACTAGTGGCTGCTGGGGAGCTAATTCTGATCAGCAGAATAGATCTCTTCATGTGAGAGGATGTTAACGATTTAAGGAGACTGAAAAGCAGTTGTATTCTCTGACCTCGCTCCTCTCTTGCCTCCAGTTTATTTCATTCCCAATCCACAAGCAATTTCTGTGTCAGTAAAGGCTGATTTGCAATTCCTTCAGGGGTGTTATGATTCATAGCTGTGGGGGCTTTTGGAGAATCAACCTGCCCCTTCACACTTAGACATGGTCCTTAACACCCCACCCTCAATAAAATATAAGCTCTCTGAAGACAGAAATTTTTTTTAAGACTTTGTATACCCAATATTAGCATAGTGTGAAGCACATAGTTAGCATTTATTAAATGGTAGTTGAATTAAACTGCACAGTAATGAAAAGTACATTTGATTTGGAGCTATAACCCTCTGACTTTGATTTTGGCCCTGACTAGCTGTGCCATCTTGGTGAGTCAGCCTCTTTTAAGGGAAAATGCTGTAGTGTTGGATTTGGAATTAGGAAAACCTGAGTTTTAATCTTGTCTAATTTACTTAATTATATAATCATTTAGCCTCTATCTGTTTTGGTGTTTTTACTTACAAAATGGGGGTGATAAGAGCATCTACCTCATAGGATTATTTTGAAAATGAAATGAAATAACATGTAAACCTTAAAGAGTTATATATATATTTTATATATATATATGTGTGTGTATATATATGTATGTGTATATATATATGTAAGTAATTATTATTAATAATAAGTCAGATTCTTTATTTGTAGTTAAATGAGAGATGGGACCAAATGATAATTTCCAAGTTTTTCCAGTTCTAAATTCTGTAATATATTCCTCTACTTCTCAATTTCTAGCCCCATTCTTTTTTTTTAATAGTATTTTATTTTTCCAAATATATTCAAAGATAAATTTTCAACATTCACCTTTGCAAAATCTTGTTTTCCAAATTTTTCTTCTTCTCCCCCCTCCCCTAGACAGCAAACAATATAAGTTAAACATGTGTGCAATTCTTCTAAATGTATTTCCATATTCATCATGTTGATCCAGCCCCATTCTTGACCCCCAAACACGGGGTCTTGGTATTCTAATCTCAAGGAAGCCCTTTTGTACCTTCAGAGATTTAGATGGAAGAGAACCCTTCTGAATGAACAGTATCTGCTAAGCCCCTCCACCTTGCCTTTTCAGGAAAGAGGAAGGAGAGAAATTAATAAGAAGTTAATAGCTGGAAAGTTCTTTGAAGCTAAGAAAGCATCTCATTACAGTGCAAGCATTTCATTTTGGAAACATAATTATATCAGTCCTGCATAATTAGCTGGGATCACTGCAGGGGCCTTGCAAGTAGATTTCCTAGAGCTCAGAGGCTTTGGTAAATTCAGATGGGGATGGGCCCTGAGGATCATGAAACTTAGAATGTGTGAAGGGACCTTTTGATTGTAATGGACAAATCATTTATTACCCTTTTGGAGCCCAAATTTACCCCATTTGTAAAAATGCTTGCATACCCTTGGAGTTGCTATCTTGAGGGAATGTTTTACAAGCTCAAAACAGTACAAAAAGAGCAGGTATTTTTTGTTTTTGTTTTTATTCCCTCTAAACACCTTTATTTTAAAGATGTGAAATCCATGGTTCAGGAAGTAAGATTAATTTCCCACGAATGTTTGTAGAACAAGGGGCAGAGCTATGTTTAAACTCGGCACTCTGACTCAAGATTCAGGACTCTTTCCACTGGGCAGCGCTGCCCTTATCTACCTAGTAGATAGTGCTTAGCATACAGTCAGCATTTTTATAAGTACCAAAATCGATGGCCTGGAGGTACAGGATGGAAGTGTGCCAGGCTTCAAATCCCAAACTTCCCTGTGCCTGACCTCATCTGCCCCACTCCCAACCCTGTTTTCTCTCTCCTGCAGAGCTGAGCACTTCTGATGATAGTTCCCTGTCTGACGCAGTGCTATTGGAAGAAGGTAAGTGAGGCTGTTGGGAAATGGGGGGTAGTTCTCCATAATTCAGGAGCTCCTGTCTCCCCACAGCTTCAGTGGGTTTACTGAGAAGCCTAGCAAAGACCTCCATTGACATCCTTTATCAAGTAGAGATGTATAAAATTTCTGGGCATGGTAGGTTTTGTTGCTGTTTAGTCCTTTAGTTGTGTCCAGCTCTCTGAGGTTTTCTTGGCAAAGACACTAGAGTGGTTTTGCCATTTCCTTCTCCAGCCCATTTTACAGATGAGGAACTGATGTAAATGGGGAAGTGACTTGCTCAAGTTCTGAGTCTAAAAGATGAGTCTTCCTGACTACTCACTGGGCCACCTAGCTGCCCCTGGGCATGGTGGTGCACACCTAGAATTCCTGTTCCTGAGGGAGATTGCGGCTCAGATGGAGAAGTTCTAAGGTGCCCATGAGATGTTCTCTCAGTAGGTCTGACATCAGAATGGTGAGCTTCCAGGAATAGAGGAGACCACCAGGCTGCCTAAGGACAGTCAGACTGGCCTGGGTTAGAGCAGGCTAAAAGTTCTGTGCAGCTCAGCTTTGGGGACAGACTTACACATTCAAGTTGGGGAGACATTTTATATAAAATGTCCTAGGCAGATAGAGGGGCAAAATGCAGGAATTCTGCTCAGAGTGATTTCACTGCCTTTAAATTTTCCTTTTTGCCTACCATATTCTGCTTTGCACATATTTGTACTCACATCATCAATATTAGACTTGAAGCACCCCAAGGGCAGGAAGTCTTTTTGCCCCATCTTGGTATTCCTTGTGCTTTGTACGTTAAAATGTTTGTTGAATTAAAGTTAGGCTTCTTGGACTGGCCCTTAGTGGAGAAACCCATCTCTTGCTCGGGACACGGGCCTGGGTGGGAGAGGGGGGGATGAATGGCCTGTTTGTGCCAAGTTCCAGCTTCTCACAATAGATGCTGAGGCAATGATGGTCAAGAACTGAGTCAGCTTAAGCCCAGGAGTTCCTAGGCCTGGGAGCCAGATGACCTTAGTGAGAAACATAGAAGATAAATTCCAGACTTGTCAGCTTGGAGACCCTGGAGGGCAGGGAAGAGCCCGACCAGGCCTCTGCAAAGAGTTTCACCTTTGGGGCAAAAGGGGGATATGCTTTCTATGTATTTTCCCACAGTAAAGCAGCCAGAGTCACAGAGGACTCTGCTGTTCAAAATCTGTGTCCTTTCTACTCAGTAGAGCTGAATATCACTTTTCTGGCTCATTAATACAGCTGGGCAGTGATAGGAAAAGACAAACTATACTAATGAGGCACCCTTTGTTTACCAGCCTAGAATTGAGGGGGGCTTAGGGATCCTTCAGAGGAAGGTACAGAGCCTTCTGAGGCCACCAGAATGTAGAAACAACATATACTGGGAAAATATCAGTGGAAAGATAACTGGAAGTGTAGAAGCCGATGAAAATGCACAGAAATGTACCTTGAGTGGAAGAATGGGCTAAGTTCATCTGGGAGAGCTTCTCCAAGAGAAGCTGGCTTAGTGACTTGTGGGATTTAGGGCCATTTATTGAGGTCTGGGGCAGTCGGGTATGTTGGTCATGGGAGGAGAGCAGAGGTATAGAACAAGCTGCTCTGTTCCTGTTGGGCTGGTTCTGCCACCAGCCACCCTTACTGTCTATCTTCTTCATTTGCAGAAGAAGCACAGTTGCCAAAACCTGTTCCAGAGTCCCCGGCACCACCTACCAGGTCCCTCCCGCCCCAGCGGCTTGAAGGGCTGAAGCCAGCAGGGCCTGAGATGGGGGGTCCAGAGCGCTCTCCAATCCAGAATAGCCCCTGGAAGGAAACTAGTCTGGACCATCCCTATGAGAAGCCCAAGAAATCTCCCTCAGACCTCGATAGCGAGTCCAGGTAGAAGCACAGGGGGACTGGAGGTCCAGTGACTGGTGTTGTGTGTTGAGAAGGGGGTGGAGTTAAGGACATAAAAAAGGGAGAAAGGAATAGATGACTGCAGCCTCAATTTGATCACTATGACTGAGCTCTTTTGACCTTTTCACCAGAAGTAGCAGTATACCAGTACAAGCACACTTTTGCTTCTTTCCACACTAACCTTTTCAACTCAAACTCAAACCTGTACTCCTGAAGGAAAAACCACCAAAAAAACAAAAAAAACCCATGGGAAAATTCTTTCCTTTTACCCTTCTCCTCTCTCTGCAGCAGCCCAGCCACGACACCCCAGGATGGACCAAGCTCCATCAGCCCCTGGGTGTTGGAAGCACCTACATATCATGTGGTCCCACTCCGAAATATTCCTGGACAAGTTCAAGGCCGAGCAAGTGCCCCTGCTACTCCAGAGATTCAGGGAAGGCGAGGGCAATCCCAGTCTCTAAGGTAATGAGTCCCGGGGGTTGGGCTCCCATTTGTAATAGCTCTTTTGAGATTTTCAAAACATTTTACTATTCATTGTTTTATTTGAGCCTCCACTTAAACTTTTTGACTGGCAGACCTGTGGAAAACGGGGTTAGGACATGGGAGACTTATCTGCATTTTATAGATGAGGAAACAAGTTCTGAAAGCTTTGATGACTTGCTCACAATCACACAGAGAGGAGGGATCTGAGGCAGGATTCAAATGCAATTCTTCCTGATCACAAGTCCAGGTGTTTTTCACCTTTCCATGCATTGATGCCTCCAAGTATCCTTAGATGGGAGACTGGAAGGCAGTGGGGCACGAGAGCCTTGGGATCACGAGCATTGTCTGTACAGACTCCTTTTGTGGGTGGTCCATCTGCCTCTCTGGGCACAATTCAATTAGCCATACATTTATTAAACACCTGCTAAGTGCCAGACATTGTACTAGGTACTGGGAATTTTTAGAGCATAGGCAGTCCTAGATATTTACTTACTCTCTAAAAGAGGATTAAGTCATGGATATTAAGAAACTCCTCCAAGGCAGAGTAAGATAAGGGCAAAGGAAGGGCCTGGACAAAGTGATCCAAAGGAATCTGAGTGGGGAGAGAAAACTTTCAGCTGGTGGGGAAATCAGGGAAAACTTTGTGGAGGAGTAGCCTCATAACTGAGCTGGGCCTTGAAGGAAGACAAAATTTATAAAAGATAGGGATATCAAAGGGATTGTATTTCAGAAATGGAGGCTGGTCTATAGGAAAATACAAAGGTAAACGGGCAGAATTTTTTTTTAAAAAAAGCTAATAGTTCTCTTTGGCTGAAACATGAGTATAAAAGAATATTATGAAATGAAGCTATTAAAGTAGATTTATCTCTATATTGTATTCATCACATGAATGTAAGTTCCCTGAAGGCAGGGATTATTTTTGTTTTTTCTTCGTACCCCTGTGATGCCTGGCATTTAGTAAGCACTTAATAAGTGCTTGTTGATGGATTGGTTAATTGGAGCCAGACTGTAGAGGTTTTTAGACCCTTGAAATGTCAGGCTGAGTTTGCACTTTATCTCAAAGGCAAAAAAGACAAAAAGATTTTTGAGCTGAGGAGTAATATAGTCTATTCCCTTGTACAAGTTTATTTTATCAGATGTGTGAAGAGCAGACAGGGGAGAGGAGAGATTACCAGTGGCTGGGATATCAGTTAGGAGGCCCTTGTAATAATCTAAGCAAGAAATGATGAGGGATTGAAGTGGAGTAGTGGAATGGAAGTCAAGAAAAGAAGGATGCAAAAAACCTTGAGGAGAAAGGAAATACAGAATTAGCACCTCGGAATATGAAGGTTAGGCAAAAGGAATATTCAAAGGTGATGCTTGAATTTTTGGGAAGTGAGGGGCAGCTAGGTGGTGCAGTGAATAGAGCACCAGCCCTGAAGTCAGGAGGACCTGAGTTCAAATGTGATCTCAGATACTTAATACTTCCTAGCTGTGTGACCCTGGGCAAGTCACTTAACCCCAATTGCCTCAGCAAAAAGAATTTTTGGGAAGTGGTAGAAAGAAGGAAGTGGAGAAGACTTATTTCCCTTAACAATGGCCCTTTCCATCTCTTCCCCAAATTAATGTTTCTAACTTGCTCTTACTTTGTTCTTTACGTGTTTCTGAGATCCAGGGCTAAGTTGGCATCTCTCTCTCCCTGCAGGGTAGATTCTTTCCGAGTGTGCCCAGAAGGCCGGGGCCGAAGTGCTATCCCTCGTCGGCGTCCCACACACTATACAGTGACTGTACCTGACTCCTGTTTCCCTTCAGCAAAACATCCCCTGTCCCACCCTGCCTATCACTCTGGCTCTGAAGACAGCAGCTCTGATGTTTCCAGCATTTCTCATGCCACCTCTCCAGGGAGTAGCAGCCCAGACATCTTCTTGCGGCCCATGTCCCCATCTGACCAGCTTTGCTCTCGGAGAGCCTGGGTCTCCGCTGATGGACGTGAGCTGGCAGCTTATTGCCCTAAGTTGCTGCTCCCATCTGGATATTTCCCAGCAGAGAGGTATGTAATGGTGGCTGACAGGCAACAAGTGCCCGCTGGATGGGAATTTTGCCGCCTGGGACCTGGTGCCATCTATGATGAAGATGGAACATTTCTACGCTACCAGCGACTAGTACCTTCTCACAGCCGGATTGTGAGGACACCCTCCTTGAAGGACAGCCCTGCGGGTCGGGGACTCAGCAAGGCGGCTGTATCAGAGGAGCTCAAGTGGTGGCATGAGCGGGCACGGTTACGGAATGCCCGTCCGCATTCACTAGACCGGCAGGGAGCCTTTCGCATGAGGAGCCTCCCTCCAGGCAGAGAGAGTTTTGGGAGAGTCATGGGGAGAACACAGGTATGGCTGCCTTTGGGAGGATGGGAGTGCAATAGGGGACTTCAAAGGCAATTAAACCCAATGCTTGCCTACCCAAGGAGGGCTATGAGCTGGGGTAGTAAAACAGCAAGGTAATGTGGGCAAGTCCAGTTTGAGGAAGAAGCCTCCCTCCAGGCAGAGAGAGTTTTGAGAGAGTCATAGGAAAAACACAAGCATGGCTGCCTTTGGGAGGATGGGAGTATAGTATGGGACTTCAAAGGCAATTAAACCCAATGCTTGCCTACCCAAAGAAGGCTATGAAGGTAGTAAAACAGTAAGTAATGTGGGCAAGTCCAGTTTGAGGAAGAAGCCTCCCTCTAGGCAGAGAGAGTTTTGAGAGAGTCATAGGGAGAACACAGGTATGGCTGCCTTTGGGAGGATGGGAGTGCAGTAGGGGGAACTTCAAAGGCAATTAAACCCAGTGCTTGCCTACCCAAGGAAGGCTATGAACTGGGATAATAAAACAGTAGGTAATGTGGGCAAAATCCATTTTGAGGAAGAATGAAAATACAGCTAAGTCTCAATTTGTCCTCACCCATGTTAGAGATATGTGTGGTCCTAAGCAGCCAATGATCCTGATGTCATTTCCCTGAGGCCTTATACAGTTCCCTTTGACTTTCCTTAGAGTTACATTTATCCTGTCCTGTTGGTTGGTAAGATGCTTTTCCTGCAATTCTTGAGCATATGCCAGTTTGGCAGCATTAGGTGGCGACCCACAAAGTGAATGAGTCACATACAGATAATTGAGAGTTGACCAAATCTTCTATGTTTATTTAGGTTGCTCTGAGAACTTAACCCATCTACCTCCTGACCTAGAAGGCTCCAGGAAATAGACATTAGTCAGATCTAGAGTTGAATCTAACAAAAGGCAGCTCCAGAGCTGAATCATCTTCTTGCCTGCTCATCCCTCCAAGGACTCAAGGGACACTAAACTGGGATAATAAAGGGAGACTTTAAGACTAGAGACTAAGAAAAGCTGCTTATGAGGACCTCTTCCCCATTTATTCTCTAGCCTGACATGACTTGTCCTTTTTCTTTGGGTCTCAGGTTTCCTATCTGACATGGAATAAGAGGGAGGGAACACTTCCTCTTTGAAGTCATTCTTATGCATTCATACCCTCAAACACATATCCTTTGTTTTCCCTGTCCCCTTTTCCTTGGCAGTAGGGAAGGGCACCCCAAAGCTATAAACTCAGATGTGTATCTGGATCTTGAGGTTCTCTGCAGCAAGTTGCTTCCCCACCCACAAACCATTTGGGCTGCAGCTGGCGCCCCACTGGCTCTCCTGGCCTGGGGCCCATGCCGCACCCTCCCAGCTGACATGTTCTCCCTGTGTGCGAGCTTGGACCTGTTCTTGGACCTCACCTAGCCCATCTCACACTGGCCAAGGAAGTTCCAGTGGTGGGGAATAAACCTGCAGAAAGAGGGAGGGGAAGGAACCTGAAAATTTCCAGAGCAGAGTTACTCAGAATAGTACAGGGATTGAATCCTCATGCTACAAAAGGATCAAATGAAGGAAATGGGGATGATTAGCTTGGAGAAGAAAAGGCTTGAGGTGAGGAAAGCAACATGATTGCTGTCTAGGTAGAAGTTTCAGAGACAGATCAACATAAAGAAAAACTTTCTAGGAGTATAAGTTGTCTAAAAGCAAATGGGGCTGCCTTAGGAGCTAGTGAAATCCTCCTCATCAGAGGACTTCTAGTGAAGGTATGGTGACCATTTGTGGGAAATAAGATCCCCCCCCACCAGTGTATAATTTGTTAGGATTTAGTAAATACTTTTTATTCATTCATTCCTTCATTCACTATCTTTACTGCTATATGTTCCTCCTCCTCCCCAAAGCTTTGCCACGAGAAAAAAAACAGAACCCCTTCAGAGAGGTCATCTCTCTGATATTCAAATCAACTCATTCATTAAGCAATTGTTATGTACCAGAATAGACAATATAGTCCGAATAATCAAGTGACCTTCATTTCAGACTGGGCTAAGGTTGAGGGTGACGACATCGTGCACACAAATAAGCATGTATAAGACATATCCATAATAAATATGAAGTAATTGCACAAGGGTATAAACAAGTGGAGGGGGGCACTCCGAAAGGGCCTCTTATAGGAAGTAGCTCTTAAACAGAAACTTGAAAAGAGTTAGAAATGAGGTTGAAGAACATTAAAGGCATGAGAAGAATGGACAGTCTGGGGAAAGACACAGGTAATCGAGGTAGATGAAACTTTGCCAGATGGGAACTTAGAGGAGAAGGTATGTAATCCACAGCTGGTTGGGCTTGAGATTTGGAGGGTAATTAAGGACTGAAGGTAGAACAGCAGGGGACTGTGGCATGAGAGTTCCACCTGACTCAATTATTCATTGACTGACTCCCTTTTTCCCTCCCAACCCTGGCAGATGCATATGGTGAAGAGGACATCTGAGGGAGCCCCTATGCAAGTCTATGTACCAGAGAATGGAGAAATCATCAGCCAAGTATAATGCTATGGCTCCCCCCTCATGATTATGGAGTGCTACCACCCCACTGCTGGGATGGTACCTTGGACTGGGGTGGGCTGACTGGGATAAGCTTCATTCAGCCTGTACCCTAGGCCCATCCTGCCATCACCTCTCCCCAGCTTCCCTACACTCATTGCAGGTCGATGAGCAAGACGTCTTCTCAGACTTCCTCTAATTTTAGTCTAGGAAGCCTGGCCTGAAATTTTATACTTCTGTGTTATTCTCAAAGATTCTGTTATGTTGTTCTGCTTTATCCCGTCCAATTGTCTGTCTGTTATCATGTTTTGCTATTTCAATCATGAGGGAGTCCCCTATGTTATAGTTGTTTCAGAGGCTGTCAACAGAAGCAACTATGTCCGTGGCGCTCTGTGTTAGAGATCAGGCATCTCCAAAACCCATGGTGTGAGGGGGAGGTTACAAGTGTCTCCAAATCCCCATGTTTCTACAGGTCCCACGGTCCTGATGGGGTGGGCTCTTTGCTTTTTCTCCCTTAGTAATGTGCTCTGTGATGCACTGTCCAAGTAATGGATTTCTTACATGTAGAAGAGCAATTTCTTGTCACTTAACCTAGAAGGAAAGAAGGGAAAAGAATAAAATGACTGGTTTGGCAAGTGATCTCTCCAGACTCAGCTTCCTACTCCCCCCTTCCTACCTCCACCTCCCACCATGGATCTTAGCAATGTTACCTTCCCCAAGCTGTAAGATGTCATCTTCTGCTTGGGCTTCAGGGCACTGCATTTGGAGCTGTCCATTGAAAAGGCAAAGTTTTGTTATCCAAATCAAGGGATTCCCATACTGGCTCCTGGTGGAGGATGATTTAGGGAAATCTGTCTTGATTACTTGTACCAACCCCTATGGGGAGTGAGGGTACGTAAACCTATGTGAATATCTTCTGCTCAAACAGAGCAAGCTGTGGAACCTATTCCAGGACATGAGAACTGGGAAGGAAATCACAGAGAGGAGAGGAATGCTTATACCTAGCAGCAACTAGGAACCAGTGGTTCCCACTACGTTAAGCTAAGGATGCCTCAGGACCTGGAGACTAGTCTGGAGAAGGACATCTGGGTCTCACAGAAAAAGGAAGGGTTTCTACTTAATTGCACTAAGGGACTCATAGTGAGACAAGGGAAGGGGAAGAATGGGCCCTACAATTTCCATGATTTATGTGCCAACTCTTGTTCTTTCCCCGCTTCTCAAGACTGGGTTCTGATAATCGGCCTTAACTTCTTTTCTAGACTTCATCTTTTCCCCACAACCAGAGACCACTCCTCCTCATTCCTTTTTTTTTTTTATCACCCCGATGTTTGAATTTTCTCCTCCTCACCCTGAAATGTCTCCTCCCCAATAGTTCCCAAAGCCCAGCCAGCCAGGTCCCAGGGACCTTCCTACCACAGAAGTCTTTCTCTGTTAACTTCATGGTTCTACATAGCCCTTGATAGCATCATAAAATGACCAGCTGCAGGGTCAGAACTGTATGGGGTGTAGTGTCAAATTCTCCTTAATAAAATGTACTCTTTGTAATCATTATAGCTGAGATTGTGGGGAGAAGGACTGTCAAACTCTAACACTCTGAAGACTTTTCTCCCAGGCTGGGGGAAAGCCACTGGCCTTTCTCCAGCTGGATAGATTCCCACCCCAGAGAAGTAAGTGGGAAATGGATCTTTGGGATTCTTTCTCCTTTTTTGATAGGCACAAAATTGAACCCAGCAAGCTCTCGGTGTGACCTTGGCTGCTGGCAGTCCCTTTTTCCTGCTTGTTACAGTCTCTTCCTCATCTCCACCCCCATTTCTATCCCATCTCATTGAGGAAGCCTGTGGGATTCTGGCTGGCACACAGATAACTGTATTAGGTCAAACCCCTTGGTCATTCTTCAAAGAAATTTTTTGAGTCCTTAAAATTGACTAGTGGTTGTGATTCCAGGTTGGGATTTTTGGAGTCCTTATCCTACCATCCTCCTTCCTATTCTCTTCCCTATTGGTCGTCTTCCAGTTCTTCCAACAGGGGTGTGTGAGTGTATGGTTTTGGGGTGTGTGTGTGTGTGTGTGTGTGTGTGTGTGTGTGTGTGTGTGTAAGATGTAATCTAGTAGAAAACAAGTTTTGGGCATAGGGGTCAGGGGATTCTTAATAAAGTGGAATTAAATAGATTTTGACCACTCTTATTTTTCCCAAAGTTGGTGTTTTTTAAAGCAGTTTTTTGTTATATTTTACAGAGACATGGTCCTCTCACTACCATTCCCTAAGAGAGAAATAGTTATTCTCTCCACACAGTGTGCACACTCCCCCAGTAACCTCCATGCTTTGGGGGATGGTCCCTCAGAGAAATGGGGAGGTGGGGAGGGAATGAGGATAAAACCTCATGAACCTGGTGATGGAGAGAGCTGGGCACAGTGCTGTCTGAAAGCTGCTGGCTGGCTCAACTGATCCCATGTGGTCTTGAACTTGTCTGCCCCACGTAGGGGGCTGTCAGAGGCCCTTCATTCCATTGTCAGTCTGCATCAGATCCTTGCTGCCCTTTACATATCCACAGACCCGAGGCCTTTAAGGAAATGGTTCCCTGAGGATCATTATTTTCTTCAATCCTCACAATAATCCTGGGAGATAGATCGTCTTATTCCCATTTTACAGTTGGGGAAGTGAGACAGAGGCAGCATTTGATGTGACCTGCTCAAGTCACGGCTGGTGTCCAAGGCTAGATTTGAACTCAGGGTCTTCAGACACTTTGGAGGCAAGAGGTCAGGTCCAAGGAAGAACTAGGTGTACAACATGAGTGTGAGTCCCTGAAATAAATTATGAAATCCATTTTTTTAATTAAAGCTTTATTTTCAAAACACATGCATGGATAATTTTTCAACATTGACCCTTGCATAGCCTTGTGTTCCAAATTTTCTCCTTCCTCCCCCCATCCCCTCCCTTAGATATTTTAACATGTTAAAATGTATGTTAAATCCAATATGGGTTAACATTTATACAATTATCTTGCACAATAAAAGTCAGATTAAAAAGGAAAGAAAATGAGTAAGAAAACAAAATGCAAGCAAACAACAAAAAGTGAAAATGCTATGTTGTGGTCCACACACAGTTCCCACAGTTCTCTCTCTGGGTGTTGTAGATGGCTCTCTTCACAAGATCATTGGAACTGGTATGAATCATCTCATTGAAAAGTCACGTCCATCAAAATTGATCATCGTATAATCTTGCTATTGTATATAATGAAATCCTGGTTCTGCTCATTTCACTCAGCATCAGTTCATTCAAGTCTCTCCAGGCTTCTCTGAAATCATCCTGCTGGTCGTTTCTTATAAAACAATATTCCATAATATTTATAGACCATAACATAGGCAACACTGGTGTTTTAGAAGGAGCTACAGACTGTAGAGTCCCCCTCAGCCAAGAGCCTTCATTTTATAGCTGAAGCAAGAAGAGGGATGTGCCCATGGCTACACAGGAAGTGAGTAATAATAGCTAGCATTCATATAAGGCCTGCTGTGTGCCAGGCACTCTGCTTAGTGCAGCTGATGTGACACAAAAAGGGAGAAGTCTCCTGCTTCCAAAGAGCTCAAGCTTCTCAGAGAAGGAAGGTCTTGCTCCAATAAGGCAGTCAATTGACATTGCCCTATTCCAGGTGCTCTCGATCTGATCAACCTGATTCTTGTGCCCAGAGTAAGATGGGACAGAGAGTGGCAAGATGGCCTGGATAGTCCTCTGGATAGGGTGGTGGTCTGGGGGACTAGCCTGGCTCAATATAAACTTGCTAAGTCGTCATTCACTCAATTTCTCACCAAAATAGCCTTCACTATCAAGCTAGGGGTTCAAAAGCCAGCCTAGACTGAACTCCCCCAGCACATAGGGTGTGGGTTCAGGAGTTCCCATGCCAGGCTGTTGATTATAGATGAGGAGTGATTCCCGAAGGCAGCAGAGAAGGCCAGTACATTGTTGGATGAGCTGTGTGTCTGATACTCCTTACAGTCCTTTCTCAGGAAGAGTTTCTGAAGAGGAAGAAAACCTGAGCCCCAGGACAGCCATTTCTTCTGGTTTGTGACTGAATGATGGCGTTTGCTCTAGTAAAGAGGTTCCTAACCTCTTCCCATCTGGCAGGCTGAGGAAACCTATGAATCCCTTCTCAGAATAACTCCTCCATTCGTAATGGAAGGATGTGCCACATTTCAGTTAAAGATGAGTGAAAATAAAGATGTAATTTCCCCCCCCTTCATCCGGCTTTATGAACCTCCCAGAATTGTATCTCGAGACCTCACCAACCCTAAATTAAGAATCCTTGCCCTAGAGGGAAGGCAAAGCCCTGGGAACAGATGGGATTAAAACAGATAGAACTTCTTATCTCCATGCTGGGTCACTTTATCCTCCCTGGAAGATGAAGGTAGTTTTTTGGGTGGAGATGAGATAGTTCCTTGAGGTGAGATAATGTCAGTGTTTTGGGGAATCCCTTCATTTTTTCCCCTTTCCCCTTGGGATTGGCCAGTCCTGGTGGTTTTTACCTCCCTTATCTGATTCTTGAGTCCTACCTTGGGGAAGGGAGCAGGGAAGAGAGCTGCTTTTCTAGAACTGAGAATTTTTCAGGGAATAGAGTTAAGGGAATGGCATCATCCAGCCAGGAGCTGGACTGAATATGGCTCTGCTTAATCTAATCTAACATGTATTCATTCATCACCTGCTATGTGGCACTAGGTTACCTACTAGGGATGACAAAGACAAAAACCACAAAATAATCCCTGAGTCCTCAAGGATTTTACAGTCTACCTGGGGTCAGGGGTGGGGGACATAGGGGTGGAATATCACTCATGGACAGCTAAATGAAAATAGAAAGATTTGAGGAGGGAAGAGGGCACTAAGAACAAGAGGTATGAGCCAAGGCTTCCTATGGGAGTTGTCTTGAAGGATATGAAGAATTCTAAGAGGTAGGAGCTAAGCAGTTGTGCATTTCATTGTGGGGGCACAGCCTAGGCAGAAAGCCAGAGTTGGGAGAGATAGGCTGAGTTAGGGACTGACTAGACATTTAGAACCAGAAGGAACTTTTAAAGATCATTTAGTGCAATTCTCCAAACCTTTACAAACTGGTACTCTGGAACCTGATAGGCCCAAGGTCCAATAGAAAGTGAAGAAGAAAGCCAGGGCTAAAGTCCAGATTTCCTGACATTGGGTTCTGTGCTCTTTCCATTGCCAGGTGCTTTGTGCCCTGAGTTCTGGGCCTGTGTAACCTAGCAGAAAGAATGTGCTTCACATTTTCTGTCTGAGGAGTGAGAAGACTAAGAGAGGTCAAGATAGTCACTTTTTAAGGATCTGGAATATTTAATCAAAGGACTTAAGTTTCTTCTGCTTGACTTCAGAGGATAGAACTGGGAGCAATAGGGGAAGGCAAATTTTGACCTGATAGAAAGAAAAAACTTATTGATAATATTAATTTATTATTCTTTTAAATTTTATCTTTAGTGAGAAGAACACAATAAATTAAAAAGAATATTTGCATATAAAAATAGGACAGATAAAGAGAATTACATGTGCAGTTATTATTTATATTTATTTATGTTATTTATATTTAAATTCAACATGTAACTTTTTAAAAATATTCATCCATTTCAAAAAGAAGGAAGGGAGGAAGGCAGATAGGAAGGAAGGAAAGGAGGAAGGAAGGAAAGAAGGAAGGAAGAAAAGTTTCCTAACAGTGCTTTACCAGGTGATGAATTTTCCACCACTAGATGGAGTCTTTCTTTTTTTCTTAGTCAAATGGTAGATTTATTTAGAAAAGGGTTTAGACAAAATGAATAGACACCAGAAGTGGCAAATATGGAATTAGATTTGGGAGAGCAATAGGGTTGCCAAGAAAAGGAGTTTGGAAGAAGAATATGTGTAGATGTCTTCTTTCAAGCAGAAGCTTGGTGTCTACTGGTTGGTTATGATGGTTGAAAATATGAAATAAAGCTTTGATCAGAATTCTTTTGGAATCATAATAATGAATCGATTACTTGCTTTGTGGCTTCAATAACTTCAAATTCAGGAAGAACAAAATGCAGATCAGAAATGGCAATGTGATAGCTAACTAGGATGTTATGCATTTGAAAGAGAGAGGAAATTTTGTTTAGGATTGGCTGGCAACAGGTATTGAATATTTCTTGGGCATAGACTTCTGTTCTAGGTGAGTACTGGGTTGTGGGATAAAGTAATCCAAAGAAAAGAGAAGACTAATTTCTTCCTTTTGGAAGCACACTGTTTGATAGGGGAGGAAATTCAATTCAATTTATACTATTAAGTGCTGAGCTATGAGTAAAGCCTTGTCCTAAAAATATTCTTAAAATACTCTGCCTAGTAGATGCTGGGTATTCAAAAACTAGAGTCCCTGCCCTCACCGAATTTACAATTATCATCCATGACTCAGAGCTCCATTAAGATCCTTACCCAGGCTGGTACCCATCCTGGAGAATGACTCTTTCCTCCCTTCCTTCCCTTCCTCCCTCCCTCCCTTCTTTTCTCCTTTCCTCCCTTCCTCCCTCCCTTCTTTTCTCCTTTCCTCCCTCCCTTTTTTCTTTGCTTCCTTCTTTCTTCCCTTCTTTCCTTCCCTCCCTCCCTTCCTTCCATCCTTATTTCCTTTCTTTTGAAATGGATGAATTTATTCATTTATTTTGTTTCTCTCTTTGGTTAGTTTCCTTCCTTCCTTCCTTT